>VXAC01002933.1:1221387-1302658 GCA_013399225.1 Rhipidura dahli | reverse complement strand
GTAGCCCCGTGGTTTTCCTTCGCGGCGGCCGGGAGGAAAGCTCGGTGCGCCCCTCAGCCTCCGCCGCCCTGCCCGCTGCCCACCCTCTGGGGGTGGGGGAGATCCGCCGCCGGGGCGCGGTTGCCCGGGTGCCGTTGCCTCCCCCTCCGCGGGGCCGCAGCGAGCAGGAGGCGGCGGGGAGACAAAAGCGGACAAAGGAGGCAAAAGGCGTGTTCCGCTGCCGGGGTAGGGATGTCTGGGCAGTGCTCTGCGCCCGGCGGTCCCGGGTGTCCGCGGTTCCGGGGTCCACCCGAGCGAGTTGGGGCGGCGAGGTCGGCCCCGGGGTGCCGGGTCCCGGGGTGCCCGCCGCCGCCGCTGCCCGGCTCCTGCTTTGTTCCCCTTCCCTCCGCCTGCCGCCGCTCCCTGGGCCGCCGAGTTGTAGCGGAGTATTTATTTCAGCGCATTTATTTTTAGGCTGAAAAATAAAAGGCTTGGCACGGCGACCTTTGGCTGTCGTATCCGGCGCCAAATAAAAGGGTCGCGCACTGGCCGAGGCCGCCCCAGCTCTTATGTAAATCCATGTGCCGTCCCCAAGGACGTGCGGTCCCCGGGGCGCTGCCGTGATCCGGCCCCTACGGGGACGGAGGTGCTCCCCGGAGCTCAGCGCACACCGCACAGTCGGGCGGGCAGAGGCCGGGGCGGCGGGGAGGGACGGAGCCCCTGGGGCCGGCACCGCTGACCTCCCGTGCTTGCTCTCCGCCCCGCAGATCGGCAGCAACCCCCCGGAGCTCTGTCACCGGCGTCGGCGGCGAGAGAGGAGGATGCGGGCGGCGGAGCGGGCGGCGCTGCCGGGCAGGGAGCGCCCGCACCGGGCTGGGTCAGGGGAGGCCGCGCTGCGCGGCCCTGCCTGGATGGGGGCCCGGCGAATCCCGGCCCCTCCGCGCCTCGGCGGCGGCGGGACACGAGTGGGCAGCGGGTGCGGTAAAAGTGCCCTGAGGCACCGGCCGCGGGAGGGGCGCGGCCCGGGGAGCCTCCGGCGGGTCTGTCTGCAGAGGGCGAGTTCTTCCTTGGCTTATCGGCGTAAAGCCGAGCCGGGAACCCGCGGGTCTGTCATTCTTGGGCGAGATGATTTTCAATTTTCAAATGCAAGAACTCGTTTCTTGCCACCTCCTGCTGCATCGGGCTGAACATGATTATATAATGAGGGTGAAAAGTCGATATTAATGTTTTGGCTGCTTGTTATATATTCCGGTTTTAGTTATTTTGTTGCGGCCGTGTTTCTGTGGTTCCATGTAACAACTGCTAATCGTCAGCATTGATAATCAAAGCAATTTCATAGCAAAGGAGAAGTTGGCTTATACCATTTTCAGTTTCCAGCGTAAGCTGCCATTAACACTGCCCGTATAAAAACATAGCATTCCATATCAGCCTAGGATAACTCTCTCTTTTCCAAAGCTCACATACAAAAGGTATAGAAAGGAGACTCTGATACAGAGGAAAACAGATAATATTCAATATGTTTTACTTATCTCCAAAAGTATTTGTCAAAAATTTCAATATTTTCCTTGTCTTTTTAAAATTCCCTTTGCTTCACGTGCCTAAAGGAGATGGCAGCTGGATCTTGTTTGGTTTACTGGTAGAGAGCATTAAAACGCTCTGTATAAATTTGCCTGTTTATTTCTCTTCCCTTTTCCCCAGTGTGAGTTGTCAGCTTTGATCACAATTTTTCAGCTCTCTATTTATGCTTATAAGGATTTAAGGCTTATTTTGAAATACATAGATATGAGTTCTTTTTCAAGTAAGGATTAGGAGAGGAAATAGAGACGGACAGTGAAAGAAGGGCATGATTAGGAGGAAAGCACTCAGTATTATGAGTCAGCATTGCCTGAATTTTATCAGGTGGGATGACAGCAGCTGTAGCAATTGTCACCGAGTGTCCATCCAGCCCCACAGTACTTGGAAGAGGAACAGATGTTTGGAGAAGGCTTCAACAGAACAGCCCTACTTCCTTCCCATATCTCCTCCTAGACTCCTGCAGGTTGAGGCTTAAAAACTTCTTGAGCTACAGCTGGTGGCTTGCATATTTTGTTTTGGTTATGTTGGTTTGTTTGGTTGGGTTTTTTCCACATTGCTCTTTGTATCTTTGTCTTCTGTGGACTTATTTAATTGCTGTTGAACAAGTAAGCAGGAGGTGGTTGGAGTAGTTGAAAGGAAGAGATAGGAGAAAAGCCCTTCCAGATTTGTGGCAGAAGAAGGGATGGAGAAAGTGACATGCCTAAACAGTTATTGTCAGTTTATTCTCTGTGTAAGACTGATAGTAAACAGGCAAGTTTTAAAAATGGGAAG
This sequence comes from Rhipidura dahli, assembly GCA_013399225.1. Lineage (NCBI taxonomy): Eukaryota > Metazoa > Chordata > Aves > Passeriformes > Rhipiduridae > Rhipidura > Rhipidura dahli. The sequence continues at coordinate 1,300,333 of VXAC01002933.1, read as the reverse complement.
ACAAATCCTTCGTCAGTGAAATTTGGAAAACAAAATGCATACTTTGCTATTTCAAAGTTCTAATATCACAGTCTAGAAGGGGGAAACAGCTGAGTTGGGGGTATGCATACTTAAGATTATGTTTACCCTTTCTTATTCCTAACTTTCCTTAACTCAAAGAAAAAAGAAGAAATTCTAATGCTTAAGAAACAGACATAATATAATTTAACATTTTGCTTATAGTTTTGAGTGTCAAATGCATAGTTTAAAAGAAAAAGTATTTTCTCGTATGTCCAAGAAACAATAATAAAAACTAACCCTGAGTTTATGAATGTTGCTTTCTAAACTAACCTATACTTGCCTTGATTATGGTCTCTTAATTAATATTTTTTTCTAGACACAGTGAAACAGTTATAGTTTTTATGAAGGCAAATAGTAAATATCCTAGGAATATGTAATTTTGAGTTGCTAGATGTGTTCTCTGAAGTTCTTGAATATGTCACCGAAGTTTGTAGAGAGCATGCTGAATTCAAGCCTTGTGCCTTCTGTATTTGTAACAACTGACATAATCTGTTGCCAGTGTTTGGTTTCCTTGAAGTTTAGTTGGGAATACTGTCTTGCTTTCATTGTAGTGATCTCTGCTCAGGTGTCTGTGCATTGCAGTGCATCCTTTCCTTCTCCAGCAAGTGGAGATTGCAACAAATGGGTATTTGGTTATGGATAGTGCCTGGGCTCTGCTCTGACCTTGCTCATTTGACACACAGTTGTGATGAGTTTTTGTTGTATGTGTGTGCACAGAAACCATCTGCTCAGAGGGAGCTGCGGAAGAGATTTAGTAAATTGTCACTTTTCTGTAATTACTCTTAATGTCACCTAACTCCTGTGAAACTCTGGAAATGATTCAGTTCAGCCATCAAGTGGTGTTTTGGGGACAGCCTAGAAAGTGTTGAGCCTGCTTGAGGGTTCAAGCAATGGATCTCCTTTCAGTCGTGATGACCGGGGATGATGCTGTGGTCCTCCTGTTATTCAGGCTGCATGACTGTCAGCTCTGTTTGCTAATTGTCTGTAGATGTGATCCTTCCTAGTCCCAGTCAGGCAGTTGTATATTTGGGGTTGAAGTACAATACTAGGATGGGTCTTTATTCTGGACAAGAAGTAAGATGGTATGATGGAATGACTGTGGACACTTTTGTCCTAATTTCCAACTTGGAAAGCAGCCTACAGCTATCACCAAATATCTTTTAGTTCTTTTGTCTGAGCAATTTTTTCCTGTCTCTGATTGGTTATGTTACTTTATCATCTTGTCTGTCCAGAATTGCTTTTGCTTCTACAGTTCAATCCTTTGGGGAAAAAAAAAAAAAAAGAAAAACAAATCCAAACCTAGTATTTTGGTGGTAGGCTGTTTAAATATTTTCTGCTGTATGGTAAGCTACTGACCTTCACAAACTCCTGAGTTTTCTTAGGGTCTATTGTCATGACTAAATTTTAGCATAGCATTAAATACCTGTTTGATGACATCATAACACGTTCTTAGAATTCTGACTCATCAGTATCTTATACTGCATAAATGATGAGGTTTTTTAATGTTTTCATCAGGCTGGGTCAGATGGGGTCAGTCTTTCAGCAGTGGATTGTTGTTGCCATAAATTGACCCTGCAGTTGAAGCTAAGATGATGTTAGAGGTGCTTACTGTTATTTTTGTTATATAAGGCTAAAACTATCAAATGGCACTTAAAATGGGTGCAAAAAAATAATAATTAGCCAAAACCTAACATTTTGAACATGTACTGTCCACATAACTATCATGTAGAAGTTAGTTTTATGTCTCATTTTTCATGCATTCTTCTTGATTATATGTAGCTCAAACAGTGAACTACTTCTAGGCATAGTAAAAAGAAATTCCAGCTTCTGTGCTATCTGAATCAGCAGAGCTGAACTCCAGTATTCATTGAGCAAAGTAATTTTTTTCCTCCATTAGAATGTGTTATGGTGGAACTTTATGGGTTTGGCTGAAGTTTTAGTAGGTATTTCTCAGCCCTTTGGAGAAAGAATTGTGATTGGTCTTTCTAAAGACAAAATTACAAAATCAGGTTTAAATTCCATAATAAGACGCATTATGTTAAAATGAGCTTGGGATTTTTTCATGAACTTTTTGGTGTCAGGCTGACACTAAAAATCATCTGTATTTCATTGATCTCCTTTGTTTTCTAGAAGGCTGTTTTCAAAGAAGTAAACAGGTCCTTATTTCCAAATAAAAGTGCAGAAGTCAGTGGCCAGCTAATCAGAACATAACTGTTCATTTGATGATGAGCAGATACATCAGTGCTCTGAAGAGCCATTTCCCTTTTTTTTATTAAATATCTAAGGAAAATTAGATTTCTGTGTGCTCTGCTCAGAGAAGGCTGCAGGAGCCCTGTTACAGACTTGAATAGTATGGATGGGGACCATTCCACAGCACCATAATACGCTGCTTCCAGTTGTGCTGTAAATGCTTGTGAAGGCAAGTCATGGCTGTGCTAAGTAAATTAGTGGGCTAAATGAAATATTTTTGCAGGACCACAGATGTTGGCATGGATCGTTTTAAAAGAATTGACTATTGATGTTTGCAGCTGTGTTTATATCTGCTATGTTTACTGGGTAGCTTGGACACCTGTCCAATGTGGAAATTACTAATTATTTATGCTTCTCACTGCTGAAACTTTTACCTTCCATTTCTTGTCTGTCAGCAGCTGCAGGTTGCAATGAGTTAAAGTTCACAAGAAATGCTGGTTACCAGTCAGTCATTTAGAAACTGTTTCACTCTTGAGTGTAACTGATAGAAAGTGGGCCTTATAACTATCATTTAAAGGAGAGGAATATCCTGAAGGTGAGGGTCTCACCAACCTCTGTCACGTGTTTTTTTTTTAATTCTAGAAAGTAATTAATAACGTTTTAAGTGCTACCATATTGCATAAGGGACATGCCTATGTCCTTTAGTTTCTCCACTAAGTCTCATTTCATACATCCCTTTGGAAAGGAACTGTGCACATCTTGGTATATGAGAGATGAGCATTTTGGTTCTAACCTGCACATTGTGCCATAAGTTTATCTGGCCTCTGTAAAAAAGGAGAATTAAACCTAGAAAATTTTTGAGCTGCCAGTACGGAAACAAAGTTGCATGGACTGGTATATTTTCATGTGTCAGATACTAAATCCTTTTAAACTTAAAAATTTAATTTCTTGTAAATTTTGTATCATTTTAAAATGAAGAGTTGCATTAAAAACATTGATTTTGATTAAGGGTCAGTGAATGGTTAAAAATAGGACTCAGTTGTTTCTCACTTCCAAAATATGGATCTAAAGCTTTTAGTAAATTTAACTGCATTTGTGTACTTTTGGGTTTTTTTGTCCTAATGTCGTGTTGATGCTAGACCTGTCTTCTTTCCAGGAGGAAGCTATGCTTTGGGGAATGAGTAGGGAAGTAAAATTTGTAGGAAGGAGCTATAATTATAAATATGTGTCCTTCAGAGTCTGTTACTCTTTTGTAAATGCCTGATGATACTTGAACTCCAGTTAAATAATTGACTTGCATTTTACTGAAGAGACAAAACCCCTAAATCTTCCAATCTATTGCATAAAAAAACCTGACATGGTTGATTTTATTTTAGCTGGTTAATCTGTTTCCTCTGTTTTGTTAGCCAAGGGCATGGTCCTCCAAGTATGTGTGTGTGTCATTGGCATGCTGAACCTCAAATACGAAGAAATTTTCCAGACTGAGGTCTAAGAGAACAAAGTCCTCCGTTAAAGGTTTTTACTGTAGTCCATCAGTATTTTCTCTTGCAGCTCTGAGGAGCTCTCAGCCATCTTTTGTACAAAAGCACTGTGTCTAATTCTTTTCCCTTGAAAGAAGGCCTCAGTTTCTTGAAGATTGTTACATTCCTGTGTCAGACGTGAAACTTTTTCTGATAAAGGACCATCTTTAGGTGGACAGAAGATAGTGTCAGTAAAAGCACTGTTTGTTTTCTCAGCACACTGGGACAATGCCTGACAGACTGTAAACCACACTGGACTGCAGAAGTAATTAAAAACCAGGAACTGTTCTTGGAAAGAAATGAAATTTAGTGCAACTTGGTCAGTGATGGAAATGTTACTCATATGACTTTAAGCAATGGTTTCAAACTTTAGTGGGTTGCTACAACATTTCTAATGAAGTTCCTCTTTAAAACACCTCATATATTAGTTGTACATGTGAACTGCCACTTCAAGTTTCTTTGGGACCTTCAAAACCCCATGACATGTTAGTCAGATGATGACTTTTAAAAAATGATGCCATGCAAAGCTTTATGATAGCCCAAATTTTATACAATCTAAAATGTTAGACTGCTTTGGTTTTTTGTTTCAGAAAGACTTGGAGAGCTAATGTGTACCAAGTGAAATGCAAGCTAGGGAATGCTAGCCATGATATTCCTGACTACTGTTAGGTGATATTACAAGAAAAATCGGGAATACGAGGGCAAGTCAGGACTTCTCACTCATGTTTTGGCAGAAGTCAGTTATCTGAATTTGTAGTGTAGAAGACCTAAATGAAGTTTACAGTGAAACCATGTTTGAGCCCTAAATACGGATTTTATCTTGTCAGAGAGCATGATAGCAGGCTGATTCACCAGCTACATCTCCTGCATGTGTCATTGAGTTGGTTTAATTTATTCTTCGGATATTAGAATGCTATTAACTTAGAAGCAAGAATGAGACTGGGTCTATGGAATGCTATAAAACAGGTTTGAAAACCACATATACAATTTCAGACCCAATTATGTCAGACTTCTTTTTATATGTAGAGTAGTATGGAGATTATTTCCTGTATTCTGGAAGTTCCCATTTCTTTCTCTCTTCATGAAGAGAAGAAATCATTGAAAGCAAATTACACATATTTGTCATATGGTAAGAATAGTTGAGACATTATTGCAAGATATCTGTAATCCTTTGGTGCAAATGTTCCTCAGGGAAATGCAGGAAAAAAGTAGTAAGCTAATTCAATGTGTACAGTGAAATACCTTTTAAAAAGCAATATAAATAAACTTTTTTAGAAAAAAACATATATTCTCTGGCAAATGCAAATAAACAGGGTGCTAACATATTTAGGCCTTCTGTAAGGTGCTGCACATTGCCTGAGTATTCTCAGGGAAAAAGGTTTATACACTTGTATGTAATGTGGAATGTTGTAGTCTACCTTTAGCTGGCCTTAAAAAATATGTTATATTCAGCCTCATTGCAGTATTCCTTTGAGTAACTTGGAAAACTAAACACAGTATTGTAGTTCCTCTTGGTAATAAAGCCCTGTAATCATCAGCTAAATAAAAATGCTAAACATAAAGTTGAGATACTGGATTTTATATATTTGAGTTGGCATATATATGCTGTGTACCATGCATCTGTGTTTAGTATCAATATAAACATACATTAGCTTTGCAGTATCTTGGAGGATGTAGCAGACATGTCTGGGTCTTGCCTGATTGACTCATCAGGTGGCTGAGAATTGCTGGTAGTTCTGTTTTCCCAATGGAAACTGCATATGAGTACAAAGACTTTGGTAATTAAGTCTTGTGTCCCCCCATCTTTTTAAAGGTCAATGTGTTCAAACTCAAAATTCAGACATTTCTTTAGGAGGTGTCTGCATGACCTTAGGCAGGCAGATGCCAGTGAAGTGTTCTGTGCTCTGGGTTCATTGGCAAACCAGGAGCAGTGTAGCTGTTCATGGGACTGGGAGCCTGAATGAGTGTGCCTGCTTTGGAGCTGGGAGATGCCTGCTTAGTTCCATGTGTCTTCTGTGCAGGGTAAGGAAGATGTGCCCCTGCCTGCTTGTCTCCAGACCTAGCCATCTTCAGTGGAAGGGGTTGTGTCCCAGCTATGGGCTGGAAGTGGCATTTGTGTTCAAAATCTAGGATACATTGGCAGGTTCTTGAGTGGTCCCCCTCTGGGGAAAAAACACGTTTTTAAACTCCATTGATTCTATTTCTGATCACTCATTAATAATAATTAGTAATAGCTTGAGCATCCCGATGGTGCTCTTGGTAGTTTGGCATACATCCCAGCCAATGTAGGTTATCTTTTGTACTCTTTAAAGGTAACTTGGATTTTAGCATCTGAAAAATGCTGGGAATAACAAGGAAACTAATTCTCTTTGCAGAGTTGAAAAACTGGCTGAGGTGAGTTGAGCAATGAATCCTATTAACTGGAGACTTGCAGCCTGGACTAGTTAGCTGAAGGGGAGTGTAGAGCTCGCCTGGGTCTGGGAACTGTTGGGACTCGGGAGCAGTCTGCGCTCGAGCGCTGTGTGCAGCTGGCGGTGCCCGGTTGGCCGGGAGGGCGCGGGCCTGGAGCAGCTTTGCAAGCGGGAGGGCTCCAGCACTGAGGAGGGCCGGCAGAGGTGCGAGGATGGCGACAAAGACCAAAGTCCTGACTCATGTGCAGTTAGATTGGTCACGGTGACCTAGCTCAGGTCATTGGAGGGAAGCTGTGGTGTATCTGGTTGTCCTTGTTACTGCTACAAACACCTGAGCACGTGACTACTATGTCTTGTCCACAGCAATGAAACGTAGCAAACGAAAGGACACTTTGTAACTGAAGTGCAAAGCGTTGTTCTTGAAGGCAAAAGGCAGACGCTGCTGCCGCCTGCAGATGTATCACCGTTAAAATAGTAACGACCAGGTGTTTGTTTACAAAAGCCTTGAGAACACTGTCCAAAACCCAAAAGATTTAATGAGATTTGCTCTCTTGAGTCTTTCCAGAATGCCATGTTAAGCAAAATCATATCTCTAAAGAGGGGAGGTTAAACCAAATGCTCATACAGATTTTCCTGAGTTTGCTGGAGGTGGTGATGCCCAGCAAAACTATCTGCTGTCATTCATACTTCATACTAAATGCATTCTCATTGCTGTCACTGTGATTTGTCACTGGGGGTGCTCCAGTTCCTCTGGCAGGGCTGGAGTAAAACCTGTAGATGTTCCCTGTTGGATGGAATGGTGTACATGGAATTGGAAAGCTTGTGACATGTAGCAGGGATTTCCAGTCTTTATTGAGAGGAGGATAAAGAGTTGGAAAGGCAAGTATAGGAGTACTCAAGAGTGTCCACAGGATTGCCAGTGCATTGCTTTTCATAGGAGGAAAAATAATTATACCAAACTATAGATTTGCAGCTTAAATTTGGTAAAAAAATTCAAGTAACTGGTTCTTTACATGTTAAAATTGGTATTCCATGTTTTCCACATCACTGGAATCAGCTCAACAAATGTAACTGCTATTTCCTTACTTTCCTGAAGAGAATCAACATTACTAATAAACTACCATCAAAATAATTTGCTTTATTGACAGTGATTTTCTATTACAATTTAGACTAAGTTCTACTTGCATGTTAGTGTTTAAAGGGAACCAAAAGAAAACACATACCAAAAAGAAACAAGCAAAACCAAACCCCTAAAATTACTAATGACAATATATACTTATTTTCAAAAATCCTGGTATTTTATAATTGACTTCCTGGGCATTGTAATTCTGAACCAGAGTATTTTATTTCCTATTCTCATCAAAATTCTGATTTTTTTCTCAGATTAGAGTAAACCCACACAAAGGAAGAAATGCTAAAAACTGTGCATATGACTTATTTCACAATTAGTGTTCTGATACATATTGGGTTCTGGAGGCAGTTTTTTAGAGTCACAGATATAAAAATATAGAATCATCTTTATTAATGAGGTATGCATTTTTTCAGATCAGGTTTCTTGGGATACGGCCCAAGGTTTTTTCATTTTCAGATTTCAGTGACCTATTTTCTGGAAGGTCTTAAATCACTTTTCAGAGATTAACTCTGTGAAATCTGCCACTGTTACAAATGTTGAAATTAACATAGGTGAAATGATTAAATATGAAAGATCCTGTTACTGTGTCCTATTTAGGGAAATGGATGATGAACACATAGCTAAATACCTTCATGTCTAGGCTCAGGAGTTTTCTTTGATGCTGACAATGGAAGAGAGCTGGCTTTAGATATTTAGAAAACCAGGAAAAGCCTGGCAAAAAGGATGTAGACATGATTAGTTAGCTGTCAGATCAGAACTATGCTTTTATTAATTTACCTTGGCCCTAGGTGACTGCCATAACTGTTTTTCCCCAAACAAATTCTTAATGTGTTTTTGATGCAAACTTCACTGTGAGCCTTTTGATCTTCAAACGTTTGCTTTTGGCAACTGTGCACTTTGCCTGCTCTATGTGTCAATGTCTTCAGATAGCTGGCTAGGAATAGTTTTGGGGTACTAATTCTCTAATACATTCTACTGAAACTCTGAGCTGCCCTGAGAAACTGTAGGCATATTGTTTTGACTGACTTAACCTGCTGTCTTGCATGGTTTTCTTGACCATACTGTTTGATGTTCTTCACCTAATTGGCTCCTATAAACCTTTTAGTTATTTTTTTTAATGCCCAGTGATATGTTGGTGAATGAATGTTAGCAAGATGCTTGATTTCTGTCCCTACATCACCTCCCCTTCAGCTCTCTTACTGTACAGTGTAAGCCTTGTCATTTATAAGCCAGACTGACCTTGAATTTTGTTTTTTTGCCTTAAGTCTTCGCAGTTATCTTACTCTGTGAAGAGATAAAAATTGAATGTGTGTTTTCTCTTCCTGTTTGCACCACATAAGGTATTACTCAAAATCACTGCTTTTCTAATCTTTATACCTAAGATTCTTAGCGTGGGTGACTCTTAAAGCCTGTTGCGTATGGCAGTCGTTTTTACTGTGCTGAGATTGGCCCTGTTTCTGCCAGCATTTATATTTTGAATACTTGCATTACTTGTGATATTTTAAGCAGTTTAAAGCCTTTGAGAAAATAATCAGTCTTAAGTGAGATGTATGAGTTACCTTCATTATAATGTGATTTTATTCAAATTAAAACAGCACTAATTTATCCTTTCATAGCAATAGTGAATAAAGGATATAGACTGAGTGAAATATTAATGCATGTATTAAACTTAGAATTTTGAAACCTCTAGTAATTTTCATTCCCTTCTTTTATAAAAGATGGTGTCAAATGCTAGTGTTGGAAGCAATTTTTTTCCAAGATTATATTTTAAATATATGTGTTGGGATCTTTGTGGTTGGGGTTGTTGAGGGGTTTTTTTTTTTTTTTTTTTTCTTTTTTTTTTTTTTCTTCTTTTGATACACCTGAGTTTTGCTGTCCAACAGTGACAAGAGCCAACTGGAACCTTTCTGATGCTTATGTTGGTATCTTACCATTCCCACCTGTGGTTTGCATCCCTGCCTCTGAAGACTTCTAGCAAAATTTGATACATTTTCAGAATGAATGCTAAGCATGTGGAAATAGTAAACTTCTTCCAAGCTTCTAGGAGAGCTCTTAGGTGTCATATTGTTGTTGAAGAGTAAGTGGGACGGTTGAGTACCACTTGTTTGGGTTTGGCCTGTGGTGTTCCTCTTGTTTTCTGAAGGCATTCAGTGTGTCTTTCTTTTTGAAATGAAGTGAAAATAAAATACCGCTGGATTTGATTGACAAGAAAGTTCTTTGTAGCATTGCATCCAATTAAAAGCTTCTGTTTCAGCAACCAGTCACTCAGTCTATATATTGTGCTTCAGATAAATGCACAGTGTGATGAGATGGAGTTTATTTCAGTAGAAATTTTGCTTTAATTACATTCTATTGGAGGATTTTGGGAAGGGATTTTTTTTTCCTGTAGCTCAGTGTCTGTAGTACCTTTGTAAGTATTTATAGGCTGTACTGCAGAATTGTTTGTGGCATTGAGTAATTCAGTGTTTTGGGGAAGTCAGCAAAGTTCAAAATAAATAGTTACCAGCAACACCACTACAGAAGTTCCTCTTCAGCCTTGGTTTTGCCAAGTTTTAAGATTTGCTAGGCAGCTAGCCATTCCTCTGAGGTGCATCTGGATTTCCTCTGAGTTGGGCTGGAGAAGCATTAACCTCTGAGTTACTGTAGGTCAAAGCCTCTTAGATTTTCAGATGCTGAAGGGGAGCTCTAGTGCAGGGTTCACTGGAAGATGCCCCCAGCAGCTGCTTTTCTTTCCACTGGTCAAGTAGCAGCAGACAATGAGCAGCACCAGTTAACCTTTGCTTTCCTGACCACACTCCTTCCCTGACTGCTTGCATAGTACCTCTTGCTTTTTCCCCAAAACCCTGGGTCTCTCCAGGCACTGGCAGTGGGACTGGGGATCGAGGACACTTGGTGTAGGAGTGACCCGAAGAGAAAGTGAGGAAAGAAAAGAGGCAGCAGTGTGATGTCTTACTGTGAGACTTCCATCTACATGTGTGGGCATGGGTTCTGTGTGACTGTCTTCTGCACCCTGGCAGTGCTAGAGGATAATTTGCTTTGGTGTAAATTAGAAATGCAGTGCTCCTGCTCGTCTCTACTGCCACTGTAGGGATTAGTAAAGGTGAGCAGTGGGTGAACTGGGGGGTTACACAGATATTCTGCTTCAGTGTCTATCAGTAAAGTAGTTGACTGTTTCTATATCTATATTTCTACAGTTTCTGTGCCATTATTTTAGTTTATCAAGATGTTTTAAAATAAGCTTTTATTTCTATTTATTTTTATAATGGGAAGTCGGAGCTGATCCTGGATCCTGTGGTATTTCTGTACTGCAGAGATGAGCTCTGTGAGTATACATCAGGAGTTTCTCTGGGTTTGTCTTTGTGGATTAGCAACATACTTGCATGTTACTTTTATAATACTGTATCGCTGTTGATGCTTGTGTTACTTCTGACAGCCTTGGGGTCCTGGAGAAATAAATAATCTGTGTTGCTTTGTGCATATTGTATATTTTTTCCTTTGTTTGATGCAGCAGGTTTGCTGGAAAAAAGGAGTTAAAAAAGGACAACTTTTGCATCCTCTTCTCTTTGTCGGTACAGGTGGCGACAGACAAGGTTGCAGGCAAGCTGAGCTCCACTCTCTCATGGGTGAAGAACACGGTGTCGCACACCGTCAGTCAAATGGCCAGCCAGGTGGCGAGTCCATCTGCCTCCCTGCACACCACATCCCCCTCCACCACTCTGTCTACACCCGCCCTGTCACCATCCTCACCAACACAGCTGAGCCCAGACGACTTAGAATTACTCGCTAAACTTGAGGAACAGAACAGGTGAATGGAAAACTTTTTGCTCTTCAAAGTACAGTAATGAGACTACAACTGGTTTGTTGCAATGGTAGCATAGAGGCTGTTAAAGGGGAATTGGTTGAAACTTCATGGTGTAGCACTTCAGTTTGAAAGCCCAAAGGTTTAAGAATTTGTATTCTTCTGCTGTGTTTTTACAAATTACAGTTTTGTGGAACTCTAAAAGGTGGTTTCCTCTCCTGGTTTTACAGGAGTGTTTATAGCTGTGTCCAATAGTAAGAAATTACACTGACCAGGATTTTTAGTATCCAATTTAAAGTAGAATATCTCAGGGATGAGACTTCTGTATAACCTTCGTACCTTCTAAGAGCAAAATTATAATTCCTGTTAATTTCTTAAAATCTCAAATATTTCTCAATTCTATTTTTTCCACTTTTATCTAGTTCTTGTTTCAGCTACATAACCTGCTATGTACAGAGATAGAACTGTGCTCAGCCACCTTCTTGGTGTTATAGTAATGGTGCCAGATGCATAATGTCTTAAATTAATTAAAAGCAAATTCCTAATCATTTTCTTTCTGTTCAGCTTGCCTTTTTTTTGTATAGTAAGTAACAGTTTTCCTGATAGCCTTTCTGTGAGTGCATATTTATCTGCACCATGTACAATTCAAGATGCAACTTTCAGGTGGCTCAGTTGCTCTTGATGTGCACAGTGATTGCAAATTCACAATATCACTGAGAAATGAAATTTGACTGTATAATTTCTTAATGCTGAATTTCCAGAACCCATACTCACTTACACTTTTGAGGCAGGACCCTTAAATCATCTGTCCTTTTGCAAAATTTGACAAGTACATTTCAGTAGTTTTTGAGAGGTTGACTGTAAACAACTTGAGCTCCAAGTAGATTTTTAGACTTGGCAGGTAGCTGCTGGGCTTTGTTACCTACTGAAGGCGGCTATCCCTGTGCTGTAATGAAGTGCAGGGTTTGGTAATTTAGCTCAACCTGGCTTCTGTTCCAGCTTCTGTGAGTGTGCTGGACTTTGCAGTGAAACAATTGAGGTGCTCTATTTTTGGTTGGGTTGGGTTTTTTTGGTGGTTATTTTTTTGTGTGTGTTTTTTCTTGGGGTTTTTTATAATTATTCTTATTCTTGGTTGGGGGGGTTGTTTGGTTTGGGGTTTTATATCTGTTGGTTTTTTTATTTTCTCTGCTGAATCACTTCTGAGGGTAGGAACTTCCAGTGGAGGAAAAAAGTAACTGGGGGGAGGAGGGGCCAATGACTGTTTGTCACCTGGCATGTCTTCTCTCACGTCTCCATTCTGCAGCCTAATAGCAGCACAGTTTGCAGGGAATTTGATACATCTGCCCAGATTTTCACAATAGAAGGAAGCTTCCAGAATGACCTCATATGCTCTTCCTTTTGGTTTGAGATTGTCTCTCTTCAAAGACGAACGACATGTAATTTTTGCTGTGCAAATGAAAAATTATCAAAAGAAGCAAAAAACAGTTGAAAAAGTTGTGCTTTTAAGAAAGCTAATTTGCATTTATTCTGAGGCTTTCTAGTCTGTTCATGACAAAGGGACTCACTTTTATTTGAAAAGCAAACTGTTCTTTGGACTGCTTATCTGTGTTGGAGCATAATGTCTTCACATCTAGAGCCTTCTCATTAAGGCCTGCAGTCACACTACCTGGCTTGCTGAAAGAAGAATGCGAGCTTGGCCTTTCTGTCTCAAGTCAGCTCTCTTAATTTACTAAGTAAACCAGCAAATCTTGTGTGGTTTTATTTAATTTTAGCCAGACATGTTGTTAGTCCCACACGAGTCTTGTGTGTGAATTCTAATCGGAGGCTGCTACCCTGTGCCAAGTGCTGGTGAGATACTGCCCTTTAATACTGAAATTCAATGCTCATACACCGGGTGCACTGTAGTTGCAGAACAGTTTGTATCTGCAGTTTAGCACAGTGGCACTTTGTTGACAAGGAATTGTACTCTGTTCACAGAGAACCATTCTTTCTGCTTGCTGGAAGAACTGCTGCTGTGGGTGTTTGTAAAGGTTTTGCCTTTTTGTAGGCTTTTATGTGAGAAGAAGAATATGAATTAGGCAAACAGTTAGAAAAGGGGAGAGCTCAAATTGTTTCAAGCTATGTCTTGTAGTATTCTGTAATCTAATTATACTGAAAGTCCCCACAGAATAAAGAGGAAGCTCAGTCCAGAGTCCTGGTGGAACTGTTTGGCATTAGTAAATCATTTATAAAGTTTTAAATGAAAACAGTGACTAAACGTCACAGAACTTGCAACTTACTGTAAAAAGAACTTCCCATTTTCAAATCTAAGGACAATGAGTTTATCCAGGTAAGGTCAAATTACAGAAACTTAGTATAGCTTCTACAGAAAGCTGTGAAAAATTAAGTGTCTTATTAGAACCTTGTTTTTATAATCTTAAGTTTTATTCTGTGCTTGTTTTTCCTCTGTGGTTACTTTGAATTTGGTGTTTAGGCATTGTCTTGGATTGAGAGGAGGAGTTTCAAACTAAATTTTCATTACGGATCAGTATAAGCCAAGTTTCTAAACATTAGAAGTAGATTTAAAAGTATTTTCTTCAGAACTAGATTTTCTGCATTCCATTAATAAATGGAAATTTATTTGAAATTAAAAAAAAAAAATCCAAATGAAAATTTGTCTTGAAAAGGCTTTGCTTTTTCTTTTTTTTTTTCTGAAGGTGTTACCCTTTAACTCTTTTCCAAACAAAACACTGCTGCAGAAACTGTACTACTTGTCTTCATGAATTAAATTACTTTTTCCCTTACTTTCATAAACACCAGTAGGTGAAAGCTGGGAACAGGGAAAGCTAGTATAAATATCTTTATTGTAGCAGAGAGCTTAAAAATTGTAAGTATGCTGAGATTTCTGTACCATCTCTGATACAACATGCCTCGGGTTATAATTTATTAAATATCTAAAACATAACCTGACCTTACTGAAATGCTGAGGGATTACCTTTCATGCGAATTTTTGGGAAATTATTCAACCACGTGGCTCTGATGTACTGATGTTGGAATTCTTACAACTTAAAGCACAGATGAAACTCTTGATATAGTGAAACACTTTCAAGTTAGTCTGAATTCTTGCTCTTACCTAACACATGGTCTAAAAAATTCCCCCCTCCTTATGAGACTCAATATTAGCTGGGGATAAACAAAGCATTGTCTTTTTGCCAAGTTGATGGCCACAGCAACCAGCTCACAGAGAAGTATTGTCAGGAACTTGTCTAGCACTTGACACATCTTTATTTATACTTTGCTGCTGGATAACCCCAGAGGTTCTCACGTTTGAACTCCTCAGTTTAATTACTCATTCATTAGCTCTACTAATCACTTCTGTTACCTGGGCTTTGGTCTGTAGGTCTGGGATTTCTCCTGTGCATTTATAAAACACTGTGTTGATTTGTGGACAGTTGTCAGCAAATGTCAATTGTTTTAAAATTGCTTTGAAGGTTTTAGTTGTTCTGTCTTTATTTACACTTGTCAATTTTTAGAAAGTGTGATCAGGTAGGCTTCTAGGAGGCTAATTTTTTGTTTTGTAAATTACTGTATTTTTTGAAATTCTTTGACATTTGGTGTTATCATTGACAATATTTAATTTCCTTAGGTTCTCTTTGTCAGTCTGATGCATGACAGCTGTGGGTGACATTTTAATCTGTTTCTTAAAATGTTGCAGTCTGAACTATTCTGTCTGCAGATTTACTTGAGATCTCAAGAGAAAGCATTAACACTGAACAGTTCTTTTCACATTTAGTCCAAATGAATGCTGGTAAAACTGTTTCACTGAACTTCTGTGTGTATTCTTTGTGAAGAAAACAATTAATAGTGTGATCCTTTGATTAGAAGAACTTGAATTTGGTTTTTGTGTGCTTTCTTTGCAGACTCTTGGAAACAGATAGCAAATCCTTACGATCAGTAAATGGGTCAAGAAGAAATAGTGGATCTTCTCTTGTATCTAGTTCATCAGCTTCTAGCAATCTCAGCCATCTTGAAGAAGACTCGTGGATCCTGTGGGGGAGGATTGTGAATGAATGGGAAGATGTACGGAAAAAGAAAGAAAAGCAAGTTAAGGTAGTAATTGGAAACTGATTTTTTTTTTAAAATTTATTTGTAATGTGATATAAGTGATACTGTTTTATCTTTATGTTAGACTTACTCTTTTAAAATAAACATGTAATAGAAACTTCCAGTTGAATCTTTCTATCCCTAAGCCTTAGTGCTTCCTATGCCACCTTCCTATGTGCTGTCACCCAGCAAATGTCTCCTGCTGAAAGCCAGATGCTTTCTAGAATACGAAAGCTTTCAGTTTACCTCTAATGAGAGATTTCCATGAGTACAGGGATGATTAGTTTCATGTTTCCAAAAATGTAATTGCTGAAAATCAACTTAAGGGCAACTGATAGCTTGATGCTGTGATATATGCTATGCTGCTGTATACTGAGCAGCTCTCTTTTTAAAGCATTCTCAATAGGAGAGCTGATAATTCTACTTGGAGGCTCTGACGAGTTCAGTTTTTGTGCGTTCCAAGTATGTTGACCCCAGAGATGACCTGAGGCATAAGATGACATAGTTTCTAAATTCTGGATGGATTGGAATGAACTTTGACCAGTGTGTCCAGTCTGGGTTAGTTGTGATCATATACAGAAGTGGAGTTTAATTACATTTTAAACTCAAACTAAAAAGCATTTAGTGCATTTGAACATATCCACGTTTCACTGGCAACAAGTACAGCAGCATGGGATTTTTTTGTGAGTAGGCAAGTCTGTTCTGCTTTGGTTCTTTATTTGCTGTAGTCTGTAGTTTTATGTGCAGAATACAAATGTGTCAGGGTCTTTTGAACAGTTTGAAATGTGTGTCTATGAATAGGTTGTGGGAAGGTGGAACAATGAGCTAAAGTAAAGTATCTTTTGTATGAAGCAGTTGTGAAGAGAGAACATGACTTAAGAGAGGAAACAGGGGAAGAAAATGAACTCAAGATTTTCTGCTTGCATAGGGAAAGCAGTTTCTGGAAAGGTGTTCTAAAAGGCCATGAAAAGAAGGCCACCTGAACCTGGCAAGAAAAAGAAGTGAGATGGCAATAAGTAGATCTGATTAGTTAGAATTTGTTTGAACATTTTTAAGTGTCACAAGTATCACTTGTTTTTATAGCTGGCCAAGTACAATTTGAGGAGAACTTGACTAACTTTCAGGGAATATTTAATTATATTGCTGACTAATATTATATTGAAAACTAGCCAAGTTTTCCTTTGCTGTAAATAATTCTCAGTAATTTTTGTCCGAAGTCAGCCCTAACTGTCAGTCTGCATTTGTGATGGAATATCAGAGCATCCATACCTATTCCCTGATTATGCCAGTAGGTACATAGGTAGCAGCATAGAGGTCTTTTTGTCCTGCCTGTAAAAGCTCATCTTAGGTTAGTTTTTACATTTTAGAGATAAGTGTCAGTACCTTCCTCCAAAGATGCTATGTTCCATCCTTTAAATCTCTCAGTTCACTTCAGAACTTGCTTCCTGTTTATGGAGGGCTTTTGAAGGATGACTTAAGTCCTGCTGTTCAATTCAGATGACACTGTGTAGAACAGCATCATTTTAGTGCTGCCCAGTAGGTGTGTTTTCCTGCTGTTCCTTCTAGGAGAGCTGGAGCAGTTAACCCTATTGTTCTGTCAACCAGGTACATGGTAACTTAATGAGGCATTAGCAAGAAGTTTCTTGCTTTATTAGTAGGCCTTGAAGCTTTTGATGACTGATGTGCAGTCCCATTGTATTGTTGACAAAGGATATCTAGAGACAGTTGTGTAAAGCTGATGGTTTAGGGTTCTTGTCTTGGAGCTGGGAATCTTCTAGGAAATAACATTTTACTGCTGTGTTGTAGACAGGAGAAATAGTTGGAATGGCATTACTATGATGTTTCTGAAGAAGGATGGATTGAGAGCTTAGGGATATTAGAAAATGGAGGTCAGTGAGGCAAAACTCCTACAGTAGAGTTCAAGCTTAAGAGAAACAAAACTTGAAAGCAAGAGTCTCTTTGAAAGTTATCAGTGTTGCATTAATTAATTGTAATGTTGGAGAAGTGGGAGAAAGACCTGGAACAAGCAGGAAGAAGAGGAAGGTTTGCAGAATAGGAGATTACTCTGGCTTCAGAATAAACAATAATGAAAGAAATTAGCCTTTAGGAGACAGGATACTTGATAACAGTTCTTAAGGTACAAAAAGTTATTAAAGAAAATAGTCTTCAAGAGACAATCTTCTAGGTCAGACTGATTCTAGTTGCAGAACGTACCACATTCCTGAATAATACTCCTTTCTCAGTTTTCAGATCAAGTGGCAAGTCTACTTGTCCTTGTGATTTCTTAAAGGGCAAGTAACAGGTTCTTAGATGTACTCATCTGGGCATGTTTGAATCATATAACACCTAGCAGATTTTTTTTTTGGAAGATAAAGTAAATTTAGTTAATTTAGTAGGTGTAAACTTCATGTTTTCTTGGTCCAGTGTCTGAAACTGCATTTAAATACTTTCTTAGAGGGTAACTTGAAAATACTGGCACACCAGAGAACTAGATTCAACTTGTCAAGCTTGTTAAATGACTTCTGATAGTTGTACTGTGCAAATTTTTTGTTTCAGTTGGCTGTGCTACAGTTAGTTCTACTTTTTGTCATTTACCTATTTTGGAAGTACTTTTAGTCAGTGATTTCTTAGTTACTACAACTATTACTAAGGGTGTTATCTTCAGTAATCTTTCATGAAATGCAGACATAATTGTATTCAATTTGGGTTAAGTTCTTGTATAAAATTATTTGAATATTCAGTTTTTCATGTAGCTTATCATGGATAAGGGACTACTTTCAGTAGCTAATATAGCCACTAAATATTATTCTGAGGCTGCTTACTTTTGTTAGCTTAATAATCCCACTAAAATTGAGGTTATAAACTGTATGAATAGTTTTTGCTATGATGTAAATTTTTTTCTGAAATTGTGAGGAACTTGAAGTGTTTTTTTCTCTAGGTTTATTTTTTGTAATATTTTCAGGAAATATAAATTAATTTGTCTTTTTATGCTTTAGGAGCTGGTTCGAAAAGGGATACCTCATCACTTCAGAGCAATTGTTTGGCAACTTTTATGCAATGCTCAAAGCATGCCAATTAAGGATCAGTATTCAGAGCTTTTGAAAATGACATCTCCTTGTGAAAAATTAATAAGAAGGGACATTGCTAGAACATACCCTGAACATGATTTTTTCAAAGAAAAAGATAGCCTTGGGCAGGAGGTCTTGTTCAACGTAATGAAGGTGAGTTATTTCAGCCCTTGAAAATATATTAGCAAGAACATGCACCAGCTTGGATGGCTTTGTATAAAGTGAATTTGCACCAGTTTCATGTGTTACAAGTTTTTTTCAAGTTACTCTTTTTTAAACCATAGACATTAGAATGGTTTAAAAAAAATCCCATTTTAGTTTCAAAGGCATTCCTGTAAGTTTTTTA
This sequence comes from Rhipidura dahli, assembly GCA_013399225.1. Taxonomy (NCBI): domain Eukaryota; kingdom Metazoa; phylum Chordata; class Aves; order Passeriformes; family Rhipiduridae; genus Rhipidura; species Rhipidura dahli. The sequence continues at coordinate 1,281,724 of VXAC01002933.1, read as the reverse complement.
TATCTCACAAAGTAAAACCAATTTGGCATCAAAACAAAGTCACATACTAACTGCTGATAGTAAAATGGAATGAAATGTGCCATGAATTAAAGTGAACAGTGTTGCCCAAGACAAAGAACACTGGCAATCAGAACTAGTACTCAGTTTGCAAGTATTTCTGAAGTGCACATGGCAGCAGCAAATGTCAGCTACAAGCTAGTGTGCAGTTGTTCCAGTGTCCAAACACAAAATGAAAATGCCAACATAACATTGCTTGCAATATTTAGTCTTCACTAGAGCTTAAACTTTGAAGGTCAGACTTTTCCATAGAACATAGTTTGAAGAGAAAAGTAGGCAGGTTTCCAAATCATAGTAATTTCTGTAACTCTGAAACAAAGACGCCACAAGCATGGAGATCACAATTTATAAATTAAATAAATAAAACTGCAGCACATATTTTCGCTGAAGAGAATTTGTTTCATTGTCTGGTCTGTCTCGTATAAAAGTAGTACTTTGTGAGATTTGTATGCCAGTGGTCTCTGTTATCTTTTGGCAAATTCCTATAGTTGAAAACTGCCTGTATTTTTGGTAGGTATGCCTTAGTTTTAGCATTGTAGGTGATCAGAGAGCAGAGTTTGTAGCAGTGGATAGAAACTAGAATGTCTGACTAAAACTTCTGGGTAGGATATCAGCCCTTATTAGATCTGGGGAGAGGAAGAGTAAGTTGTTAACAAGATAGCAGGATGAGCTATGATTACTTTTTATTGATAATGAGGTTTTATTTCCCAGGCTTACTCTTTGGTGGATCGTGAGGTTGGATACTGTCAAGGAAGTGCTTTTATAGTTGGATTACTGCTTATGCAGGTAAAAATCTTAAAAAATATGTGAACCTTTAAAATCCATGCTAGACTGCATAATATACTGTGGTGGTTTTTTGGGAGTATTTGCAATGGTTTTCCTTCATAATTTTGTGACAATGGAGTTGTCAAGGGCAGCTGTTTACTCTGCAAATGAAATGAGATTTACTTTGTGTCATTGAACTTGCCAAGATAGTGTATTGGAGTGGGAGAATATACTTATTTCTCAGAGCTAAGGTAGGATTACAGGCTTGCGAGCTATTTTGGTGAGTGATATTTCAAAAATAAATGAACTTCTCATTTCTGTTCTATTACATGAAATCTCCTCAGAGTTCAAATGGAACTTCACAGTTGATTTGATTTTCTTAAAGCTGCCTTTGTGTTCCTGGTTTCTGGTTTATGACAAAGTAGGGTATATAATAAGAAACTTGCAGAACTCCATTTCAGTTTAGAAATTATTTGCTAGAATTTAGCATATACAAAAGTTAATTAGAATAATTGGCTGTAAATCCCTTAAACAAAACAGCAACCAAAAAAAAACTCCACTGTGTGCGCATGCACACACACACAAAAACCCAACCCTAAATCCTCCCAGGCATTTATTCTGATATATCGTTATATTTGTCCAGAGTTTTTAATGTGCTTTTTTATTTTTAATATAGATGCCAGAAGAAGAGGCATTCTGTGTGTTTGTTAAATTAATGCAAGATTACAGACTACGAGAACTCTTTAAACCAAGCATGGCTGAACTGGGCCTTTGTATGTACCAGTTTGAATGCATGATACAGGTACATACAAAATCTTATCAAACTTGCTCTTCAGTAACTATTAATAATGAACTTGGGAATTACAGCTCAAGAGCAGGCATGTGTGTTGGCTAACAGGCTGTACTCTTGACAATAGCTAGTTCCAGAACTTCAGAAGTAAATGCATGTGGCTCTGTGAGCGATTTTTTTTTTTAACCTTTGGCAGACAGTGACTGGTTTTAAATACCAAAGCATGGGATTTGTATTGCTGCAGTTTAAGCATATGAATGTTTAATTCTGTTTGAAGACTCTGAAAGTGTTCATAGTCAATTTATAGTATCTTAAAAGATGAAAATTGGGAGATACCCTCATATGTAGAATATTAATTGTTTTCAGATTTGGAATGCAGGTTCTTCCTGATCAGGCTGATGGAGAAAAATAGGTTTCTGTTTTGTGATCCAGTTTCTAACATGATGATCATGTTAGTGAGGTGAGATATTACATAGCCTTAGATTTTGTCAGCTCTTTTTAGTAGCCCATTCTAGATATTACTCAGGGATTTACAAGCTTGACTTCCCTTTAGGATCAGGAGGTGGTTTTGTAATTTGCTTTCCAGGGTGGACATTCTATAGGACATTCTATCTTGGGACTTCTGTTTCATGGTGCTTGGGAATGATGAGTCATAGCTTTCCTAGTCCAGTTACTAGTACAGACAGCTGCTGACTGTACTAAGTATCAATTATTTTCTTGTATTCAAAATTTGTCAAAAACATTTCTGCACTAAAACTACAAGCAGAACCTTAACATATTTGTGTTTTTTATTCCTCTTCTTTTCCAGGAACATCTTCCAGAGCTTTATGTGCACTTTCAGTCTCAGAGTTTTCACACTTCTATGTATGCCTCGTCATGGTTTTTAACTATATTCCTTACAACTTTTCCACTACCAATCGCAACAAGAATATTTGATATCTTTATGTCTGAGGTAACTACTAAATACTCATATGTTATATTTCAAGAGTAGCTGTTGAAAGCAGTTATTTAGGGAGTGGTATAAATCCCATCATGATGGATAATCTCATAGACTTGCTTTTTATTTCGTAGGCTGATAAGATTATTTTAAGGGAAGGTGTGTGCAGTTTGTCAAAGAAGAATAACTAAGTCACTGAATGTTGATATCGTGTGTAGCTTTGTGCTCCAAGCCTGTTGAAATGTTCCCAAATCTTTTCTTTCTGGATGCAGTGCATTAGCATTGCATGCAGCAGGGACATCCATTTCTCAGTATTGTGGTGAGTTTACAGTGGAAACTAATGCTGCTTTTGGGCCAAGGTTAAAGTTCCTTGGGGATAGGCAAGCCAAGAAGAGGGAGTAACTGTTATTGTCCAGATGATGATAAGTGCCAAAAAAATTTATGGAATTATTCAGTGTTATTATCACAATGACACCTATGTTGTGTTTAGGTTTAGAGCTTTGCATAATTATAACTAGCAACAAATCATAGCTTAAGCTTGCTCTGCAGTCATCTTTTAGAAAGCAGTACATCCAAGGTGAGTCTTTTCAGCTTGCCCTCAGGAATGTCCAAGGTAGAGTATATAGTGAGACATTCCCTTTTATCTTTTTTAATAGTTTCCCTGCATTGCACCGTGCCTGAAATTAAAATAGCTTTTTTGAGAAGTACTTGGGATTTTTCTACTAGATATACTTAAAATGTTTGATAGAACTGACCTAGAGAATTCCTGTCATTTAAGATTTTACCTCATCAGTAACTTCTCTGAGGGGGATGTCTGGCATCAGGACAAATAGCCAGACTGCTTGTACTTGGAACAAAAAAAGAAGCCCAGAAGCAATTTGTTGAGAGATTTTTTTCAGTAGCCCTTTTACTTGTGTTTACTTGGGTGATATTTCCAGTGTTAGTAAATAGTAGAATAACTCTGTACTGTTGACAATTCCACAAATAATTGTTGGATATTTTTTAACTTCTGTTTTCAGGGTTTAGAGATAGTATTTCGAGTAGGTTTAGCATTACTTCAGATGAACCAGGCAGAATTACTGCAACTTGACATGGAAGGAATGTTACAGGTAAGCTATGGTTGTAATAATTCTAAGAGATATCTGAAATGTGTAGTGTGTGTATTTCCTTGCAGCTGTTACTTATATGTAATCTTGTGCTCTGATTGCTTTTAGCACTTTCAAAAGGTCATTCCACATCAGTTTGACAGTGGTCCAGACAAATTAATCCAAGCGTCTTACCAAGTCAAATACAATGCAAAAAAGATGAAAAAGTAGGTATAACGTTTTGAGAAAATAGATTATACTGTTGCTGAGTTACTGTTTGTTTACCCTTAAGATTTCTTATTTATTCAATGTTTCATTTTGAATTTTCCATCTTTACATTTTTTTGGGGGTTTTTACTACATAAACAATCAAAACTGAATTTCTCTGTGCAAAAAAAAAATATTCTAAAGTAGTATTTGCTATTTTATTTTTCTTAAATATAGTAAAGCTATGTCTCATTTACAAAAATAACTAGAAAAGCTTTTGAAGAAAACTGCAAGTTATGGGGAACTACAGCACTTCTGTAATAAGGAACTGAATAGGAAGGCTGGGTAGGGGGTAGTTTTTTTGGAGGGAGGGGAGATTATTTTCGTTTTCTTCAGGGTGAGGCAGGGAAAGGAGTTGAAACTTTTATGATCTGGCCTAAAGATTTTAGTTCTCAGGAACTGGAAAAGTATTCAGTATTCACAGTGCTAAGGAGTGCATTTATGGTCAAAATTAATGCTGTTTAAAATATAAATTGATAAAACTTTGTGATACCATTGACAACAGTAAAATAACTTCCATTTGGGGTTTGAAATCTTGAGGATACCACTACTGTTGTTGTTGTTATGGTTAGGTGCATGTCTCTTCTGCCTTTGGTAAATTTTGGTTTGATTAGCCAAGCTGCAAATACTGTGATTTGCCAGGGTTAAGTTTGGTGGGTCAGCCATTGGTTGTAACGTATCATATATTCACTGTTGCACTGCAGGTTGTGCCCAGGGTCTTCCAAGCTGAATTTGTCCATCTCTTTCTTTTTTTTTTTCTGTCAGCAGCCTATGATCAGTAGAGTGAGCAGTCTTCTCTAAAAAAGAAGTAACAACAAAGCTTTCAGGAAAAAATATTTTCTTTGCAAACAAGTGTATGTAGTTGAAAATCCTACCATTCCAAGTCTGAACTTCCTGGTCTGCCTTCTGTAGAGGCATTGTTATCTCAGCTTGTGGGTTTTTCTTGCCACATTTTTCACTGGGACAACTTTGGTTTTCTGGGGAGAGGCCAAAATATTTTCATATTTAAGGTATTTTTCTCAGATTTCTTTGCATTTTTTTCTTCCAGGCTTTCCAAGCTCTGATTTCTTTTGGCTGAATCTATTGAATTGATGACTGTATTACATAAAGGGGTTGGTACAGAGTAGCTCCAAATTGCTACCACTGTAATGTATTCAAGCAAGCTCCTGCACTTCAGAGTGCTGGTTCAGTCTGTTCATATCTACTGAAATCTGTTTTTAAATTTAATGTCCAGGAGTGCATTTCAGAGGAAATATCAATAGTCTGTGTCTCTGTTCTACTGTTATTTGTTAGGTATTACACCAACAAGTAAATTATCCACAATGCTTCTGATCATAATTTACTATTTCTAATTTTTAGGCTAGAAAAAGAATACACTACAATAAAGACAAAAGAAATGGAAGAACAAGTTGAAATTAAAGTAAGGAACCCTCAACGAATTTATTTATGAATTAGTTTAATTACTAGATGGGGGGGTTACATGTTTGATCTCTGCATGTAGCAGGACATAATTAAGGTCCCCAAATTCTTTTCTTTCAGCATTTATATTTTGGATGTCTTTTCATAAAGGACACCTACAGTGAAATTATTGAGACTTCTGGTGGACATTAAAAAAAATCTTTGGTGACCCACTGTACTTACTTTTTTTTTTATTATTTCCTGCTGACAGAAGCTTAGTAACAGATGCCCTCATTTGTCAGAGGTTCCAAATATGCTGGTTTAGATGTAGGTGCTCCACACAGGAGGTTTGTCTGACACATGTTAAGATAGACTTTGTCAGAGTGCATTTGAGTGATTTTTCTTTGATTTTAAGATCTTGATTTTTTTTTTATGCATTTAACCCAAACTGTAGTTTATTCTGTCTGTAGTCACTTTTTCTTTTGGTGCTTTTGCAGTTAATACAAACTGTGGGGGAAAAAATCCAACCTGCCAGTGCAGTTTATTTTTTCTCTTTTACTAACTGACCTACTTCCTGTATGTACTAAATCGTTGCATCTTTTTGCTTTTGTGACATAAATAGGCTTCTGATACCTTTTTTCCCTATTTCACTTTTTTTTTTCCACAGCATGTTTGATCTGGATTTTTTTCCTTGTGTTTTTAGCCAGTTCTGTAAGAAAAGATAGTTGGAGAAATGATATGCAAGTGCATTGCATAAAGCCTTGTTGAGGGAGTTAGGTAAAGCCTTCCTTCTTCCTGTCCACTGGTAGTCCTTTTGCCTTTCAATACCAGTTTTTAAGGCATCAGTTCTTCAGAAAAATGACTGTGAGATGCACCTGCGAGCACAAAGATGTTAGGGGTCTTTTCAGGCACTTTGCTATTGTACCAGGCAGTGAGGCATTTAGCAGCCTGAATACCTGCTGTAACAGCAGCTGAAATCAGATGATTTGCAGGGCTCAAATGACAGCTCTTTGCAGAACAGGACAAAATAAAACCATATGAAAGGCAGCTGTAACTTTAGATTCTAGTACACTAACTCATTTCAAATCCTTTCCTGCTTCTTGCCACCACCACCACCCCCCCCAAAGAAAAAGAAGGCAACAAAAAACCTCCTCAAAAGAAAAACCACCAAGCCAACCCCAACAAAAAAGCAACCAAACAAACCCCAACCAATCAATGCAAAGCTGTCTGTTTCTAGGCCCTGCTTTGATTTATGTAAATAATTTCTGACTTAGCAGAGCTGCTTAGCAGAAGAGACTATTTCAGGGGAGATAGAAAAGCATATTTTGAGTTTGCCTTTTAGCCTGGCAGAATAAATTGCTTACTGAACTGATAGCCAATGCCCTGTTCGGAGGGGTACGGATCTCTTCCGTCTGGATGCTGACTGCTAAAATCTACAGGAAATGCGCTGGTAAAGTTTAGAGTCCAGAACAATTCCTTCTTACTTCTGAGGCACTTGAGGTAATTCTCAGTATAACCTTAGAGATTACTGTAAATTCTTGTGAGGAAAGGGAAGGAAACTTTGTAGCTGCCTCATTAGCCTGTTCTAGTGCAGGGAGTGCACTTTCATGTCCCTTAACCACGGAGCCTTTGACCAGGCTGTCAAGTCTGGTGTGGGGTTAAGCCCTGTGGTTCACCTGCTTTCAGCTAATGCAACATAGATGCTTTCGCATAACATGAGATGTGTTCTCATTTTTGCTGTATCAAGCTGTTTAAACTCGTACTTTGAGCTAGTACATCATATGAAAGGATGTTAAGAAGGTCACTAATTATTTTTGTATTTATATTGATTTTCATGGATGTGATGAGATAAAAATGTTGTTAGTTTGCTTTGCTTTTATCAGACTTTCAATTCATAACTTGAGAAATGGATTTGTGAACTGTTTACCTTCCAGAGGTTACGAACTGAAAACAGACTACTAAAACAGCGCATTGAAACACTAGAAAAAGTAAGTATGCTGGGGATTAGATTTAATCTGTGTTAATTTAGACTTTAATTGATGGCAGTTTCATTATATGAAATGGGAATCTCAGAATTATAGTTTAGTGTTTTCCTGATAATCTCTGGTGTTTATTAACAGTGCTTAGCCAGATAACATGGCTATCAATTAAGGTCAATGCTTTAAATATGTATGGTTATGTCTGCTTCTTAGTGATTATAAAATCAAACATTTTGACATACCCAACTTGTGTTGTACTGTTTTCTTTCTGAATTAGAAGCATATGTTCAAAGTCCAGAAGACTCCATGAAATAGTGGACCGCTTGGTTGGAAAAGAGGTCACTGTGAGAGAATGCTCAGTTTTGAAAATCAGAAGTTGCTTGGTGTTTTTATGTAGGAGCAAAATGACAGACCTACCAATGACCAGAGGGGTGCTGCAGCATTCACATTCAGAACAGGAACGCTGCCATTCATTTGTTCTGTGAAGTTTTGAGGTTTCGTGGCAATTTCGGGTACATGGTGGGGGGAATATCTAAAGATATATTTCTCATCTGTTTAGTCTGGAGTAGAGTTTTGTTAGGTTTTTTTTGTAACTGACTGAAGCTTCAAAAGTGTGCATGGGGACTGCTGTGAATACATTGCCTACATGAAGGCACTGTTCTCCAGTGGCTTCTCCTGTACCCTGGTATGGCACTTCCTGTGGCAGACTGCATCTGAGCTGCTCTGCTCAGCAATGAGAACATTCCTGTCCATCTTAAGCACAAACAGGGACCATCTTCCAACAAATGGAATTGAATGCTCTTCAATGAGTTGCAAATAGTTGTTCATGCTTCACAGGGAAGAAAATGGTAAAGTTTCAGTTAAAAGTGACATAACTGAAAGATGTTACATTTCAGATGTTAAACTCCATTGCAATTTCTTGAAAAGCAGTCTATGTCAAATTCTAATTAACTGATTTCAGAATTTAGTTGGAAAAGACACATAATAAGGACACATTATAAAATTTGTGACCAAAAATAGGATTCTATGAACTCTTTTGTTTCTAATATTGGAGGTTTATAAAACAAATGGAAAAGAGCAGGCTCTCTTTAAGAAGCTTGAAGCTGTAGTGAGTAATTTCAATGCCCTTGGCAAATACATAATAGTTGATATCCTTGTTTTATACTTAACTTGTAGAGCTTTGAAATATTTTCTTCTTTTAATTATGAAGTCCATGATGAACTGCCAGATGCTAGTGCTTTTGCAAATTCTGTACTTAGAATTTCAGAATTCACCTTCAGATTTTCCCAATCTGATTGGAATGAAAACATTTCAAAATGGGAAAATATTATCTACTAAGAAGAATTTCTGAAGATCATTATCATCACAGCATTTGAAAAACAGATCATAAAGTGTGAAAATACATTAAGTTCTTCTGTTGGAAACGTATTTTTAAAATATTTTTCCATCATTCAAACCCATCTAATTTAGTTGTCATTTCCTTATTGTACCTTAACTTGTAAGTAATAGCTCTTATCTACTAGTCTGAACTTCAATTTTAATAAAAGTTTCAAGGATGAAGGAGATCTATGAATAGATGTGTTTCTCTGTTGTAGAATGTTCAAAAAAATGAGTGGTTTTAGGGGTGATAAAGTAGAAATTATTAAATGCAACTGCAGGGCAGTAGTGCTTGTCAGTGTGCAAAAATGAACACTTTTCTTGCAGAAGTTTGGCAAGGAAGGAGAATCCATGAACTGCTCAATGAGTTACTGCGAGAATTCAGTAAAACCAAACATTAGCTGTCAGTGTTGACATTTTCTACTTGTCTGTCAGTTTGCACCATTTAACTTTCCTGCTTCATCTTAGTGGAAGCTGTAGTTCTGCATGAATGCCTCAGTGCTTAGTGGAGTTTCCTCTGTGCTCAAATTATGCCTTTGTTTCATGTTGTAGGGGGACTGTAGATCGTGTCTTGGATCTAGCTATTAGATCATACCAGATAATGCTTCAGTAACTTTAGTTAATTAGGGAAGCAAGCCATTCAGTTAGAAGCACCCAGTCTCCTGTAGGTGAATTTTAAGTGTTAAGGAAATCTGAAACCTTTTTGTATCAAAGATGGACTGTGTTAAATCTATTGCAGAAAAGGCTGCTTCCTGGGGCTTCCAGGCTGATTTGCCTTCATTGATACGAAGAGTTGTTAATTTTGCAAAAAGAGCTTGCACAGAAAATGGGTAGAATTTGGGCATTTTCTTTCTATCAGCTCTTGGTCTTTTTTGTCACTATGATCAGCCCCTTGTTTTTTGGTTTCCTTTTTCCTCATTCCTATCTGAATTTTTCCTTTGTAGGAAAGTGCTTCCTTGGCAGATAGATTGATACAGGTATAGTCTTTTAGTCTTTTACTGTATGACTCTCTTCCTACTCATTAAAAAACCCAACTGCTTTAATGCATGCGTATTTGCATGCTGTATTCTATCCTTGCTTTGCTGATTTGGAATAAATACAGAGCTAATATATCTTGCTAGGAACTTGTTTAATTTTGTTTACTAAAAATATATAAACCCAGTATCTGCACGTTGTAGTAATTTTCCTAACCTACTGTAATTTTTTGTCCAAATTCCTGTGGCAAATGGATTCTATGACACTGTATTAACAATGAAATTGAATATTGTGACCTTCAATCTGTGCATGTACAACTTGAGTAATAATGCATGAAAGGAATTTTATTGAATGCGAGTACAAAACGGTGCTTGCTAAACAGATGCTGAACTTTGTAATAAAGTACTAAAGCAGCTATTTAGTACTACCTTGTCCTAAAATTTCTACCAATTGTACTCTGTGCTGTTTGCAAAACCAATCTGATGAAATAAGCAGCTATGCATCATAAAGGCAGTTTTCCTTGAATTTGTCATAAGTGCTTAAAAAAATAAATTATGTCCTAAGGGACAAGTGACAAGGGCCCAGGAGGCTGAGGAAAACTACCTCATAAAACGGGAGCTGGCCACCATCAAACAGCAGAGTGATGAGGCCAATACTAAACTGGAGCAAGCTGAGAATACCATCAGGGAGCTCCAGCAACAGCAGCAATGGGTAAGGAGCCTGGCAGCACATCATCTCATCTTCTTCACTCGTGTTTATTTTTCATCATCATTACATGACATGGTCTCTGTGCTGTCTTTGTAAACCCCTGTTCATTGTGATTTGCATTCTTAAAATGACACAAATTTGATTAAATCAAATTTTGCTCTGTTCTACTGATAGATGAGATTCCTAACCCTGGATAGATGTAAGTTATGAGTTAATTAAAACAACTAAACAACATACCCACAATGAAACACACCAAGCAAAAAACTCAAAAAACCCCCACAAAACCAACTCAAAAAAAACCCACAAAACCAACCCAAAACTCTTCCACCAAAAAAGAAGTACTAACAAATAACCAAGCATACAACCTCTGATAGCTCTTAATGCTCAGAATCTAGTCATTGCAAGTTGTGTCACTCTGGCCACTCAAATTTGAGAACTGATTCATAATGCCCTTACCTAGTGTATAATTTAAGTCAGTTTCTTTCATGTTAATATTTCTTCTGTGTACCTGTGTTTGTTTTTTTCCAAGTATGCTAACATTTACTGCTTGCTGAAGTAGAAGAGCATTGTCCTGATTTTGGAACTACAGAACTTGATTAAAGAGTGTGGGTTTATGTGCATATGGAGCAGGGAAACAATTTTTAGTAGCCCTGTACAGTACTGTATTTGTGTGCACTCGGGCAGTAAAATGTGCAAGACTTCAGACCATTGCTGTGAGACTGAAGTTACTTCCCTTAACACACTTAAAGTGCTCAGTATATTCTCTTCAGGGGTACAGGGAGAAGAATTTTAGCATCTTCACTTGCTGAATAACCTGTGCACTACTAGTGTTGGTATGAATATCCTTATATTGTTTTAGGTGGTATCCGAGTACTTGTCTGGAGTCTTGGGAATGTCAGGTGTATGAAATACGACTTATTAGAACTGCATCATGCTGCAGCTACTTATCAAGTTTCTTAAGATCAGTATAGCAGTTTGTTTTACACCTCTTCCACCAAAGCTCTAGAAAATACCTGCGTCTCCTATTGGAAAGTAAAGATGAGATTCACTCTTAGAATGAAAAGAAATCACAACTTAAATGCAACATTCTAAAACTAGATTATTATGCCTGTTTAATGCATTTTAGTGTAAGAAAGGTATTTTAGAATAGTTTCAAGAAGTGATTATTGAGCTGTTTCTCTCCCATGTGAAATGCTGCTTTTTATAAAACTTTAATAATTTCTTTGGGGGGAAAAAATGTGAAGAAATTATGATTACGAAGATGGGGATGGTTTAGTGATGCTTTCCAACATTTTTAGATATACTGTAATCTTTCAAGTGAAATGCAGTGAGAAGTGTTTATAGACTTTTGGATATCCAGCTGTTTATTGTCTGATTACAATGGTACACACACCTTTGGAATGTGTTTTTCAGAGACATCCATGTTAATGACCTGTATGCAGTTACAAGTTATTAGAAGGCTAAGATACTATTATTTATTCATTAATTGGTGGGAATATGACTTTTAAAGCTAATGCCTTTAATTATGCTGGGGACCTTCCTGAGTAGCGATGATGGGGAGGCTTGACAGGTTGCCTAGGTATGGGAACTGATCCTGAGCAAAACCTTAGATATCTGTAGATTGCAAAATTGGCAGGGTTGGAGCTGTAAGGGCAGACAACTGGGCAACTACTGCGGGAATGGAGAGTAAGTCAAATTATGAGCACGCTTCCTTCGTTCCATGCTTGCAGCATTGCTTTTCTCCATTAAAACATGAACGTGGCTATAGGAAGTCGTCTGACTGTGTGTGGAACTGAGACTGTAAATCCATATGGTTAGAGACAGATTTGTGCTTAATTGCTGGCTTATTCTGAACTGAAGGAATAGCACTGTGGTTTTGAGGCCCACCGGAATGATACAGCGTGGTGCAAGTGTTAAAATGGGTTGCGGAAGGAGCGTTCGCTAGCTTCTGCCGCATCATTAAAATGTGTCATTGAACAGGCTTTTAACTGCTTCCAAGCGTGGAGGTGGGAGCAACAAATAGAAACAGCTGAGTGCGCTTAGGGCGCCACCTGGTGGGACGCATGGATTTAGTTGGAATTTTGGCTTTTTAGTGTACACTGATGACTTGCTAGGTACCAATAGCTTTGTTCTTGGCAATACTCCTTTTCAGTATTGTCTTGCGAGTATCTGATTTAATGTCTTCTTCTTTAATTATTTCAGCTTTGTTATTAGCAAAAATGATTGCGCTGTAAACTTGTAAATGACTGCATAGTTTATCTGTGCTTATTTAAAGATACAGCATCTACTGTACATATATTATCATTACATCTTTTTCAGTCTCAAACTGGTTGTTTCACCATGATAGAAACTATAATGTTTGGATATGAATCTCTGAATAGAAATGTATGAAAAGAACTGCCTAAAGGTACTTGTAACTGCCTCTTCTGAGCAACAGTGTGGGATTAAAAAAACCCACTGTGTTGTTGGTATCAAAAATTATCTAAACAATAGTATTTCTAAGAAGGTTAACATACCCTTATAAAAAGGTTATGCATTTGTTTTTGTGTATTATCAAGGGTTTATGCTATCCATATGAGATTGAATAGCATAGGTTGGATGGCTTAAGGATAACTATTGAAGATACTTACTGGATTTGTGTTGGAAGAAATTCTCCCCTGCAGCACTTCTAAATACAGAGATAGGTTGAGGAGTATTCTTTTGATCAAAGTCCAACACCAGAAGCCCAAATTACACACAAGTTTATTTCTTCCTGTGCTAAAGTACTTATAGGGAATTTTTAGTTGAACCACAACAACTTCATTATGAAGTGTGGAGTCTACTTAAAGAGGTAATCATGATATTAATGAATGATACTAATCTGTCTTTGGCTTGTCTAGTCTTTAAATGTAGAAACTTGCCAAAAGCAAGTCATGGTGGGTTACCAAATGATTAAGAGGAAAGCAGCTTCTTCCTCATACCGCTAGTAAATCAAGAACTGCATAGAGGAAGTTGTGTGTGACTTGAACGAAATACAGAGTTTTCTTTTGAGGCATGCTAAGAGCAATGGTACTTGAGGAGTTAGGGGAAAGGGTAGTCAGCCTATTGTAACTTACTCCTGATAATTATGTGCTGAAGGTTTTATTCTCTGTTCTTTTTGCCCTTGTGTTTCTAAAAAAAAAAGGGTAGCTTCTTGCTGAATGTAAACACCTCTAAAATGCAAATCTTGTCTTTCCCAGTGACACTGTAATTGTCAATGATTACCCAGTTCATCAGTTGGAATGCTTTAAAATTGAATCTGATAAATTGGAGGCTAATCAAGCTAAAATTAGTTCACATCTTATTTTTAAATAGGCTCTTCAGCTATATTATGTGAAGATAGAATTTTAATTGACTAAGCATTCAGATGGAAGCATATGCATTTTGCAAGGTAATTTATAGTGATGTATTTGGTTATTGTTACAGCAACTTCATAATGCGTAGTTTCTTTTCAGGAACTCATGCTAAAATAACTGATAATAATTAAGAACATAGTAATTGATGTTGGGAATATATGCTTGTAAATGAGTGTTGCAACTTTATGGAAGGCTTCACTTTATTTTACAGCATAATTTCCTAATACTGTGTTCTGATTTGCAACCAAAAAGCAGAAAACAAGAATTCTGTATTTAGTGAAGTACAACAATTAGTGCTTAAGTGTGTAGACAAAGTTAACTGGGCAGTTGTGGAATAATCTGTTAATAGCTCTTTAGAAATAGTATACTGGAGAAACATTGTGTAATTATATCTGTCATCAGCCCAAATAATATTTGGTATAGTTATGTTTCAGAAAATTTGGGTGGAAATAAATCCAGTTGTGTGAAGCCAAGCAAGGACTTGTTTCTTTCAGAATTAAATGGCTGTAGAACTACAGTTTTGGTCCTTTATATTACATATGTCTCTTCAACATAGGCAAGAAAGTGTTACTGTGGTTAAAATGTTTGCCTAGTGCCTGAAAATCTGTATTTGCATTGTGGCTTTTGTCAGAAATTTTAGGGCTTAGGGCAAATATAGAAAAGCAGATTTTTTCTTGCAGTCAATTTAAAAGTTGCTTTCAAACATTGTTTTAACTATAAACTTGTGTTACCTTTATATACTAAATTATTGAAATTGTGCTTTGTTTTACTAAGTAATAAAACTCACAACTTGTAATTTGTGAGTCTCGTTTTCTTCAATCAGTTGTGATCTTGGCTGGGGTTTTTTGCAGTATATCAAGACTTGATTTAGAGTTTGTTGTGGCTAAATAAATAAGTGCTCTTAAAATATTCCTTATGCAGGCGAAATTTAAAGAAGGCATGACTCATGCCTGAAACTGGATTAATAACTTTTCTTACATTCTCCATTACCAATCATTTGATAAACATCAATTAGATTTTTATAGAATACTCTTACATTATTGCAAAATCAGCATGTATTCAGCTCTTCAAATCTGCTGTTTTCTCTCCATGTCCTGGAAAATACTAGTGATCTTCTTACCTTGCAAGAGAGAGAGCACTGCGTTTGTTCTCATTCCTCATGTACCACAAACAGAATCTGGAACAAGAAATACAGACTCCATCTAAGTTGTTGTGTGTATCATGGGATGAACTTGTACAAACAGCTGGGGAATAAAAAAGAGCTGTTGCCTCTTTTCTGCCTCTGCATTGTGTTACATGTGGTACTTGTGTTGCTACATGATGTGAAGCAGCTGTAGAAATGAATCAGCATTGACCACCATCCCCTTCCTTACACTCAAATCAGATCTGCCTCCAGTGCTTGCTGAGGCAAAACCAGTGTGTGGGTTGAAAATAATATGAATTAGATTAGTGTTGTATAAGGGAAAATTAATGTTGATGTACAAGGATCATACTATATCTGTGTTCTGTGTGTGGTCAGGTGCACAGTTAAGTAGGCCTAGTGCTTAAGTGGGTGGTGTCAATGACACTAAAAAATGCCTGCCTGAGCTGTCTTTGCCTTTTAATGCTCTGTACATATCCCCTCCATTACAGCTTCCTGTAGGCACATATATACAAGAAATACACTAAACTGTAACACTAAGAGTAGTGTAGATTTTGAATTTGGATTGTACTGTAAGTCATGACAAAAGGTTTAGTTGGCATGCAAAAGTATAAAAGCAAATGAAAAAATTATTTCCTTGACCATGTAGTTACATTTAAATCTTTGTTTTGACCTGTTTGCCTCTTACTTGTACATTAAAAGTCAGGGAATGTCACACCCTAACAGAATCATGTGGAACTGAAGACTTCTGTTCATTTTTTTACTGCTTTTTAGATGCAGAAAACTAAATTGTTTGATGCAAACATAAAGTAAGACACAGCTGTATCTTTAGTATAATGAATAATCTTTTTAAAGTTGAATTGTTAATTAAAACTTAATCTATGAATGCAAGCGTAGTACTTAAATTTCACAATGTGGTTAATGACACCAAAAAATTATTAAATTATTTTCCTCTAAACTGAATTTTCAGGGTAGCTATGTAAACATAGTAGCCAAACAACTACGTTTTGAGGATTTCAACACCCATGGTTTTCTTCAATCAGAAATTTAAATGCTGATTTAGATTGGTATGGCCTATCAAGCAAGTTTGACAATCTGTCAAATTGACAAGTAATTTAAAGTGACCCAGGGAAGAAATAAAATGTATTTTTAAACTGTTGATTGGAGGAAAAAGTTAAGAGAGTCTTTTGAATATAAATGCTTCAGTTGGATGTATCTGAATTTCAGAAGGCATATGTATAGCGTGAGCAAATGAAAGCCAAAAGCTGGAGGGAAGAAAGGGGCAAACCAAAGTAATTGTGCATTGAAGCACACATAGTTTTGTTTTAAATCCAAGATTATGGAAGGAATCTGTTGAATCAGAGTTTAAGTGAGTAGGGATTGAGTGATAATTATATTAACCTTGTAATTAACTAGTCTTCCATAAGCACCTTTTTCTGCATTTCACAAAATAATCACAGATTGTTTGAGAATCTTTCAATTTGGTTGACAATGACAGAAAAGTGTGAGTTGTTGCTTGTCGGTACTAATAGGGGTCTCAGTTTTGTCAGACACATTTGGCTGTGTCGAGGTGCAGTTCTTTGAGAGGCAGAGCAGTGGGGATATGTTTGGTAGCAGTCTGCACTGACATATTAATAGACTTGTAGAGGGTAAGCGCTTATGCTGGTATTTCTGATCTGAAGCATTTGAATGTATTTTTCCCACCAAATCTGGTATATAAAACCCCTTTCAAACAATCTGTGCTTCATACTAAACATATTTCTGCAAACTTTGTAGCATAAATGCAGTTCACGATACAGTGAAGACTTTGTGCTACAGCTGGAGAAAGAGCTGGTCCAAGCCAGGCTGAGTGAAGCAGAATCCCATTGTGCCCTGAAGGAGATGCAAGATAAAGTTCTAGAGATGGAAAAGGTAAACCAAACCAGGACCCTCTATACAGAAAAGCACTCAAAACAGACTACAGGTCCCTGTAATTCTTTGCAGAACTGTGCTCTAGAACCTCTCTTCTATGCTTCTGTGCAAGATGCTTTTCAAATCTGAAAGTACAATAAAACTAAGGTCTGTTTGCACTGGGAAAGGTTTGTGAATAACAGGTCACTTTACTTCTGTTCCTGAAGCCTGCTGTAGTGGAAAACTTGGATTCTGGTGAAGTCTTGACAGGAAATATCAATTGTTTCAAAATTATATCCTGCAA
Source organism: Rhipidura dahli (assembly GCA_013399225.1). Classification (NCBI taxonomy): domain Eukaryota; kingdom Metazoa; phylum Chordata; class Aves; order Passeriformes; family Rhipiduridae; genus Rhipidura; species Rhipidura dahli. The sequence goes on along the minus strand of VXAC01002933.1, from coordinate 1,264,678 downwards.
CAGGAGCAGTGGGCTTAGAGTGAGCACTGAGATTATGTGAAACTAGTTTGGGAGGGGAAGAGGAAAGGGTTCAATATTACCATTCCTAGGTACTGAGTATCTTCCACTCCCATTCCATTATGGGCAGGGAAAGAATCCCTTCACTGATCCATGTCAGAATCTCCACTGCTTTTTGGGTGCTATGCCAGCTTGTAACTAATTGATGCCAGAGTTCAAGCTGTACTCAAACCAAATGTCAAACATTTACCTTTCTTTGCAGCAAAATTTGACTGCAAGATAAAATAGCAAAAGACGAAAAACCTCAATAACTGACCTGATATAAAGCATGCTTTTCAGAGCCTGTTGTACTGGCTTTGGAATAAGTTTTCTTAGGAAACTTTAACGAGCTATATACCCAGGCTTTGGCCAGAACTTTGTAGCCAATTAGATTAACCCACTGGAATAAAGATTTATTTTTCAGTTATCTGAGGGGCTTGATGAGTGTCTGATGGGCTTAGTGGTGTGGTAGTTTTTACTGTATTGACCATTGGTAAGAATTTAGGATATAAGGTATTTTTCAAAATTCAGGAGACTACTTAATCTTCATCAGCATGGAGACAGCATACAATGAAAACTTATCTGTGAAGAAAAACTGGAATAGTGGGGTCAGTTCCAGTGTACCAGGCAAACTCAGATGTACAGCAGTATTTCAGTCTGTCACTATGAACTTCCGCACGTGAGAAAGTTGCTGAAGTGAACTCCCTTAAATTCCTACAATACAGCTCTTTTCTGCTGTTCGTGATGAGTTGTGAGTCTGGGGAACTTCTGCTGAATGACCCAAGACTTGCCTGGCCATCCTGACAGTGCCATAAACATTCAGAAACATACCCTCTCATTTCCTATATTTGCCAATACTCAGATCCCATGATTTTGAAACATGGAATGCTAATAAATGGCTGTTGTGCTGTGTTCTGTTAATGTTAATCATGTGCTTTAACTCAACTCTAAAGAAAACCTGACAACAGTCACAGTATTTCAGATCTGCAAAACCACTTGATTTTACTGAAAACAACTACTGGGAAATAAAGTAGAAAGTGATGAAGAACTGTTCAACTTTGAATATTTGGTGACCAATGATTTGCTGTAGGGATATTGTAGTCAGACAGCCTGTCCATTTTCTTCACCTCTTGTTTTTCTCCCAGATTTCCATTATTAGGATTTCATCTCTGTTTTCCTTTTCTTGGTGTTTTCATGTTTTCTGTTTAGCCTTCTCTCACCTTTCTACTTCTTCCTCATGTATCTTGCACTTTCATCTCTAAGACCTCTTCTTGACAGGTTGTTGTTTGTAAATATTAACGGATGGTCCCTTTGTCAGCATATCTGTTTAACTTTTCAAAGGCTGATGACCTACTTCCTAAAAAATAAATATCTATTTATTATTTTTCCTCTAAACCTAAATAAAAGTTATAGCTTTAAGGTGTAATTTCTGTTCTTTGTTTGCTCTACTTTTTATCAACTAGATCAAAACCTTTCCGATTCCTCTCCATATTTTTGATGATGTGTTCAAATATCGTAAATATAAGGTTTTGTTAGGGATACCTTGAAGGGAAATCTTGAAGTTGGAATACCTAGAACTAATACCTTATGATTTTTTTTTGTAGGTGGCAGTTAGAAGTTATTTATACACGCTCGCTATATCCAGAAGCTTAGATTTTTCTGATGGTTTTTATTTTGTAGAGGATGTGCACTTAAAGTTTTCTTTGTTACTGTTCCATGTCTATGTTCTTGGAGTGGGTTTCACTAAGCACAATTTGATTCAAATACATATTTAAGAGGATGGTCCTTGTTGCAGAGGAACAGCTCCCTCCCTGATGAGGAAAATGTTGCCAGACTACAAGAAGAACTGATTGCAGTAAAATTAAGAGAAGCAGAATCTTTGATGGGTCTCAAAGAACTAAGGCAGCAAGTCAAAGATTTGGAAGAACACTGGCAGGTATGGGTAGCAATATACTTTTATGGATTTTTATTTTCAATGATAAAGCAAAAGACTATAAAATTTTGATATAGTGAGTTCAAGTAGAAACTAATGATTGTGGATCAAACTGCTGAGGTAAGAAAATCCTTAAATTCAGCTGCCACAAGAAACTTAACCTAAATAGTATGTTAGAAGTTGGTGCCTAGTTGTTATCGATGTCAGAGGGCCTGTGCTACCAGGTAACTGTAATGGTAGGAGGGAAGTACCTGATCAGTACTCCTACTCTGCAAAATGTTGAAAAGGGCTAGAGATGGACAAAAGTCTCAGGATATACTTGCGATGCACTGATTTAGCGTAGTTGGGAATGAATGTGTTCAGCTTTTTAATTGTCTATTCTTAAAACCAGTAAATATCCATGGGTTTCTAGCTTTTAGGATCAACAGGAGAACTCTAGCTATTTGTCCCCATATAACTCTGAGTCCTTAAGTGAAGTAAGGGAACAGCAGGAAGGATCAGGCACTATCAGCAAAAGCATGCTGTTTTTCTAGCGTCATCTAGCTCGTACCACTGGAAGATGGAAAGATCCTCCCAGAAAAAATGCAGTGAATGAGCTACAGGATGAGCTGATGACAGTGCGGTTGAGAGAAGCAGAAACTCAGGCTGAACTGAAAGAGACCAAACAAAGAATGATGGAGATGGAAACACAGGTATGTTACTGAATGCTAGTGCATGTGAATTGAGCTGGATGCTGGAAATTTGGTGTTAAATGGTAGATACCTGATGAGGGTCTTCACTGTCTACAGGCAGGACTTCAGTTCCAAAATGCGGGGTCTTTTTACTTCTGTTAGACGAGGATAGGAGAATCTAGTGCACAGAGTACAACTTTATTGTCTCCTCTTTCGTATTTTCCAGGACTATGCTTTCTGACTTGCTCATTTGAATTTGTTGGTAGATTCTGAATGTGTGTGTGTCTTAATTCATTAAATTTTAACAGGTGTAATTACAACAGTATGTTTAAGGTGTTTTAACTTTCACAAATCTAATTGGCAATTCTGATAATAGTAATGTTTAGATGGCAGTGTGTGCTTTCTTGAGTTGACATTGCTGATACTAGATTTTCTGTTGAGGTCGTGAGTCTGGTTACTAAGTTGTGGGCTCAGCAAAGCAGCTGTGTATTGGTCAGGGTTTTTTAGCACAAGGTCTGCCTTTTATGTGCCAGAAGAGAAAACCGTGGGTTACTCCTACTGAAGTTTTTGGAGAAAAGACAATCATACCTTGATTGCCAAGATTCTTTTTGTATAACTATTAAGTTGCTAAGCACCTGAAATGAAAGTGCACTAAAGTGGTGAGTTCATATTATATTAGTAAACTTTCACTCAAATTAGTAAGCACAATGTGCTGATGATTGAGAAGGATTTTTAATAGACTTCTAAGAAGTCTTTCCATGAATATCTGCTAAATGTAACTTTTTTCAAAGAGATGTATCCAAAAAACTAAACAAACAACAGCTTTACTTGACAAGGTTCAGCAATTCTAGAAACCAGGACAGCATGTAAGGATGTGCTGTTGAAGAGAGATTAACCAGCTGCAAGGCATATGAAGGCTTTTTTCTGACAGAGACATCACTTTATACCAACAGCATAAGTTTCTTACTGCCTTACCTTTTAAATTTTTCACTGACGTGTCAATATTGTTTTGGTCAGTAGGGGGCATAGAGATTCTGCTGTCTGGCTTACATGTATTTAGGTACTTCTCACTTCAGTGTTACACAGGGAGTCTTTGTATGAGCTTATGCTGTTAAGCTGTCATCTGAGAGAAATGCTATTCTCATGGTATGGTGTGCACGGCTTCAGGTACAAGTGCCATGACTTGTACTTGTGCACTGATCTCAACTGAGGTGCCATGTTGCTTTCAGGAATTCACTGGACAGAAAAATGTGCACAGTATTTTTGACATACCTGATCTTTCTTGGATGCGTGGTGTAGTTGGGATACAACTTCACAAAATCTGCCTTACTTAGGCAACAAATTGGGAAAAACAGATCTATTGGAGCTTTGCAATAATGTTCTTACAATGAGTCATCTCTTGTTTAAGAACAATTTGAATATCCTGGTCATAAACAAAATGTCATGCAAACTCTTCTGATTACACTTGGAAAACTCTGAATGTTTTTTCATCAGAAGTTTTTTATGGTAAATGATGTCTAAGTCTGTTTTGTCAGACTTTGGGGAGTTAGAATAATAACCTTTCCTTAACATGTATTTTGTTTCCTTTTTTTGTCATAAATTTCAGAATCAGATCAATAGTAATCATTTACGAAGGGCAGAGCAAGAGGTTACCAGCCTACAGGAGAAGGTGCAGTATCTTTCTGCACAGAACAAAGGACTTCTGGCTCAGTTGAATGAAGCAAAACGTAGACAAGCAGAGATTGAATGCAAGGTAAACAACATCCTGAGAAGTGCTAATATATATGTACATTTTAGTCTTGTCTGCCATTGTTGGATAAAATTGTGTCTTAATTGAAAAGCATAAATCATAGAAGCAAAATTTTTTTTACTGATTTTGACTATCATCTTGAATTTACCATCTCACAAAAAATGCTTGAGGTTTTGACAGAGTTGCTTTTTTCTGGTCTCACGAAGATAAACTTTAAAGCATGCTCAGAAAACTGTCTGTGTATAATATAAAAAGATACTCCTCAACAACAGACTCTTTCAGGTTTTCATTTTTCTTTCTGTCTTGCCAGTTCCATTTGTTTCTAGTGGGACCCAAATCCACAGTGCAGCTAAGGGGTGACTTCTGCTGACTCATTGAACTCTGTCACAAGCTTTTAGGAAAAAAGACACTGAATCTTAACTAGAAGAAATTGCTTTTACTGACTTTCTTCTTTGCCATAATCTCTGGTTTCCTAAGTACTATTTTTTTTTAATGCTGACATTATTTTTATTTTTTTTTAATAATCACAATCTTAGTGATGACTTTTTCATATAACCCATAACTTTGATTGCTTTTTGATACTGAATGTTGACTATAAAGAGAGCAATATGCTCTAGCCTGATTAATGAGTTAGCACACTCAACTGTTCTCAGTGGGATAATACACTTGTAGAACAATGTTCTAACATGGGCTAGAGAAAAGTGTGACAGGAAGAGAGTGGAAGTGATACTTTTTAGAGATTCTCTGAAAGTAGCTATGGTCAACAGCCAGTGAAGTATCTTTACTGACATAGACTTCATTAGATTCTGAAACTTGTTTTGCAGCTATAGAAAAGACATTACAATTTGCACTGTAAGATGTTTTACAAGTAATATTTCATTATATATCAGAAACAAAAATTACTCCTGATTCTATTAGTAACTGATTTTGGTTTTTTTCTTCCTGTTTTTTCAAGTTGTTTAAAATCATGCTCTAATTTTATTTTTGTCTTGGCTAGGTAGCAATATTCTGCTGTCTCAAAAAATGTATTTGGATTTTCTACTCCCCAGTAGTTTTATGCGTAACAAACTCGTATGTTATTTCAGGAGCTTGTAATTTTCTTTTAAAAGATGGCTTGAAATGCTTAAGCAGAAATTAAAATTTTTGTAGCCAGTTGCATCTCATACCACCTGTATGGCAACTGTTTGTGTCACTGGTGTGTATTGTTATGTTTTTCCCTTTTTATCTGACTACTGCTTCTACAGCAAGGACTCAATTTCAAATTGTTTCTTGAAACTTACCACTGATCTTTCTAATCAGTTGCGCTAAAGAATTTACAACATAAGATTTATGCCCCCACCCAGTCTTGTCTTTCCTACCGTATCAATTTCTGTGGTAATTACTGAGAACATGCTCTGTTTGAGATAAAGCCATCTAGAGCAACACTATTGACTCATCTCTACCAAAGTCAAACAAAGCCAGTCTTTCCTTCAGCTTTCAGTTAAATACATGCAATCCTGGGGACTTGTTGGTTTGGCTTCATTTGAACAATCATGCAATAGAATTTAGCAAGAACAGCTAAACTTTGGCTAACACATGATAGATTTTTCTGAAATGGCCTCCACTGATTACAAATGCAGTTAATTGCATCCTGTGGATGATACACCTCTGTTATGAGAATATTTTTTAAAAAATAACCCAAACACATTGCATGTTTTGAAGTAGCTTCTATAGATAAGCTTTGATATGTTTGATTTGATTTCAACCATACTGTTTAATGAAGGGTGGTTGAGTACTGTTAGTTGGAAGCACACATTAAAATAACTGTAGTACTGAAACTGATTTGAAGTAAATACAGTTTAGTTACACCAGTCTGCTATAAAAGTAGCTGTACCTGAGCCTAACCTGTCTCTTCCCCAGAGCTGTTTGCTCTTCAGGTGATAGTATTGCTCACTAATTATCTAACACTACTTTCTCTCTGTGGTTGTACCAGGTTACTGACAATATAATACTGTTTACTGCTCTGAAGTCTTGAGGATTTGCCTCATAAAACAGGACGTCTTTCTCTCTTGTTCAAACTCAAATTACCTATCATTCAAAGACACATTTGTAGGTTAAACTTACAGTGGGAGGCCAATTGTAGGTTATGTGCATTAGTATTTTATTCTAAACTGTCTTTGTTATATACAGTGACTAAGATAGCTGGACTAAATGAGGTTGAGTATACATTTGCTTTTGTTTAATTTAAAAAAAATTTTTAGGACAAAGGAAATGATGAAATAACTAACTCTTGTGTAGCTTTGCTGTTTCTATAAAGTCCAAAATTAAAGCATAAGCTGCTTTTTTAATTATGTTTATTCTTTTTCTTAATTTACAGTATAATATTTCTGGAAAACAAGACAGTTTTGGAAATTGATAACAGCAAGTTTGCAAAACTGCACAGATTTTTTTTTTTTAGATTATTATAGTTTAGAGTTTATATTAGATTATTACATACTCCTGTGGGTTAAAATTAAATTTGAGTTCTTAGAATAGTGGTACTTTGCACAGCAGTGTATTAAGTTTTCTCTACTTAGGATTTTGTGTAAAAGCAGTGCCCAGTTTTTAATCAGCTGAACTGGTACTAGTTAGCTCCCATTTCTGACTTCTTTCAGAGTAAAGAAGAAGTGATGGCAGTACGGCTCCGTGAGGCAGACCGCATTGCAGCTGTGGCAGAACTCCAGCAGCATATTGCTGAATTAGAAATCCAGGTAACGAGTGATAGCATTAAATGTGAAACTTGATACTGATTAGATTTTGTACTTAATGAGTTTTTTTTCTTCCTCTGTGTTTCTTCATTAGCATACTGTGAATACAGGGCACTGCTTTGCCAAGTGGGATAATAGTATATTGCTGAATTCCTGTACAAGCAAAGCCTTAAATATACCTTGTGTGCATACTTGTGAGCTGTTAATAATTCCTTCTGTACAAATACCATGCTAAAGGCAAAACACTCTTTTTCACTCTGACTTCTGTTCTGTTTTTTTTCTTGTAATTGGTACTTGTTACCAATCAATAGTCAAGATTGAAAACATCCTCTGTCTGAAAAAAGATGGATACGTTTTGATTCCAGCAACCATTTTTTTTCTGTGATTACTCTTCTGCTATGATCAGCATTGAAGGATTTATTGTAAAATTCTTACTCCCTTTATGTAAATCTTAAAACCAGAAATATTTACTGCTACTATGTCACCATAGGATCTCAAGATGCATCCTTTGGCCTCTGTGTTGTTCCTTACTCTTTCAGTTCCTTTTAGAGCTTTCACCATCACATGAATTTGCTGCTCCCTTGATGAGAAAACCAGAAATTACTGTTCTTTATATTTTCTTGGCTTTGGGAAATCATGTAGTCTGTCCTTTCTATATTCACAACCTGTCTGAATTCTGCTGCATAGTTTTTCTTGGGTATTTTTACTAAGTTACAAGCTAGTTACTCTCTGGTTTACTTTTTTTAAAACCTGGTGTTGCTACTGTGTTTCTTCCCTCTGAAACCTTTCCTTTGAGGTGATTTTATTGTATCGTGTCAAAGTCACCTTTTCCCTATGATTTCTCAACTAGTTATATCTTTTTCATCTCTTTGTATATGGACATTCCATAATAAAATTCATTGTAAATAAATTTCATTGAGCTTGCATAAAGAATTTTTGTTATATTTCCTCTAGTGCAGCAGGCACTATATTCATTAAAAGTTAGAGCAGTCATTTCTCTAAATCGTATAATGCTTAGATAATGCTTGATCAGTACATTAGAAATACCTAGATAAGTACAGTAAGCATTGCATATGAATCATTTATCATCTAGTAAGATAACAAGAGTAGCTGAGTTAAGGTCAATAGTCTACTCAAATTAACATTTTTTAAAAAGTGGGGGAGGTTTAAAGGTTACTTCATTAAATGTGATTTTGTTGGTGAGAAGTGAGTACTACTCATTTTGCATTATTTTTACTTTAGCACAGACTTCAAATGCCATCCTAGTTCCATTATTTGATTGATACACATCTCTCAAAAAGTAGTCAGGATCTTATGAAATGGTGAATCCCCTAATGCTCAGTTGGGAGTTTTTGGATAGCTGTCACGCAATTCAAATTGTGTTCACTTTTTAGTGTAAATACATCTGACTTAGTTTTCTGTTGTTTGACTGATCAAACCATCCATGCTCCATCATTTTATTGCTCTCTCCTATTCCCTTTTCATGTTTCTACTTAAGTTAGGGCTCCCAGAATTGCATGCAGATTTTTATAATACCTTGTTGTGAGACATAGAAGAAGTGCAGAAAAGTAATCTATTTCATGACTCTGGCTAATACATCCAAAGATCACACAGTCCCTGTTTTGTTATAATATTGCATACTCTCATTTTATCCACATCATCTCTCCTTTCTTTTCACAAGTACTCCTTTGCACAATACAAGTTTTATTTATGCTATTATTCTAGGCTTTTTGTTTCCTTCCAAAGTGCATTTCAGGTTCCACTCTTTATGGTATTCTCAGATTATCACCTGCTAATGATTTCTTGATTTTGATCTTAGTAAAATTCTTGATTTTCTTCATAAAAGTGAGAGTGGTTGTGCTTTCTTTGTATACAGTGTGGAGAATGAAGTCATTTTGTGGCTGAGGATCACATTCATTTGATGAGTTTGTACTGTTAGGTTTTTGGTGAACATCTGATCTCAAACTTACAGTAGCATGAAATATAACTTCTTCAATATAACTTCTTCAGTTGTGAAATACAGGTTTTGAGTGTGAACTTTATAATACTTAAAACAAATTATTTAGCAGAAATAAGTTCTGCTAATGTTAATTTACTTTTGATACTGTAGACATGACTTGAAATGCTTTTATTGAACTATGATAGTGGGCTTTTTTTTTTTAAGAGTCTAAGCAGATATTTTTGATCAGTGTGTTTTGCCTGCAAATATGAAACTTAGGATCAAAACTTCCTTTTTGGGTACTCATGCTCAAAAGCCTTTGAAACACCTGCACAAAACATGTAGTAATGGAGTTGGAAATCCTGAATTCCCAAAGCTTGTAAACTATAAAACATGCAGTTGATAACAGGGCTTAAACAAAAGCTACTTTTTAGGGAAATTGAAAAGCTGCATAACTTCTTCCTCATTGGAGAAAGAGCTGCCTTCCATTCTCTTCTATTCAGCTTGTTGCTGTAATTGCTGTCACCTGATGTGGGGAGCAGAGGCCCTTTTAATCAGGACTTGCTTTAATGACTTGAAATGCAATATTTAATACCAGAAATACATTTAGCTAGTCTTGGAGCATAGGTATCAGAATTAAAGTACAGATGCACAGAGCGTCACAAATAGGTCTTGCCTGCCATGCTGTTTCAAAGCTGATAAAAATGAAGGGAGGAAGTTAACCTACCACATAACCTTCCCTGTTTTTTTGAGGGGGGTAGTGCTTTTCTAAGAAGCTCAAGGGATTCATTGCCAGGTCCACGTGGGCCATAGCAACGCTTAATTTAAATTGCAAGGCTTTCTTTTAAATGTTGATGTAGGTGTAGGTGCGAGACAGTGATGTTAAATTTGTAACGCAGAGTATCACTACTCCCACATACAAACTGATCTGACATCACACACACACACGGTAGATTTAAATCACGGTTTCTGGGTCACTCTTAGTTTTGGTTAGTAATAATGAAAGGGATGGAGAGTGAACTACCATTCAATAATAGATGTAATTCTGCAACAAGTTGTCAGTTTATTATGATGTTAAGAAGTTATTTCTTAATATATTCTAAATATCACCTTTTCCTGTTTGAGCATTCAGTTCATGATGCTGAGCTTTTGAACTCTTGTGTAAGTATATTGAAATGCAATGAGTTGTCCAATACATGATGGATATTCTAAGTCTTTCTTTAACAAAAATAGCATGGAATTGAAATACAACAGAAGTTTAACTTATGTTGCACATACCTAAGCCCCAGAAGTGACAAAAAAAAGCCCTGATGTTATGACCCTGTTATGTGGAAACAAAGACTTACTTTGTCAGCTTTTGTTTACTCCTCTCTGTTTTTTATTTTTCTCTCACTTGCCAGTTCAGCTTATGTTTGGGTGGCAAACACAGAATCACAGAATGGCTTGGGTTGGAAGGAACCTTGAAGATCATCTTTTTCCAGCCTCCCTGCCATGGGCAGGGACACCTTTCCCTAGACCAGGTTGCCTCACCATCCTCACAGTAAAGAATTTCTTCCTAATATCCAATCTCAATCTATGCACTTTCAGTTTAAAGCCATTCCCTGCTGTCCTGTGACTATATTCCCTTGTCAAAAGTCCCTCTCCAGCTCTCTTGCAGCTGCTTTAGGAAGGGGCTCTAAGGTCTCCGTGGAGCTTTCTCTTCTCCTGGCTGAGCAGCCCCAGCTCTCTCAGCCTGTCTTCCTAGAAGTGCTCCAGCCCTCTGATCATCTTCATGGTCTCCTCTGGACTCACTACACCAAGTCTAGGTTGTTCCAGTGCTGGGGACCTCAGAGTCCCCAGGTGGGGTCTCAGAAATGTCGAGTAGAGGGGCAGAATCCCCTCCCTTGAGCTGCTGCCGACACTGCTTTTGATGTAGCCCAGGACACGTTTGGTTTTCTGGGCTCCAAGTGTACATTGCCAGTTCATGTCCAGCCTCTCAGCCACCAGCACCCCCACCTCCTTCTTGGTAGGGCTGCTCTTGATTAATTCATCCCCAGCCTCTATTGATATGGGGCTTTGCCCTGACCCAGGTGCAGCACCTTCCACGGAGCCTTATTGAACCTCATGAGGTTCCCACAGGCCCACTCTTAAAACTTGTTCAGGTCCCTCTGGATGGCAGCCCTTCCCAAAAAATGACTTGGATGTATTTGGCAGGTTTCTGGGCTTTGGGCAGGACATTTGAGCAATTTATTAACAGATGAAGGATGGATTTTTGTATGTCTGGGCTGCTATTTTTTGTATTTCTACACTGGGGAGAACCTTACATAGAATCATACAACCATTTAGGCTGGAAAAGACCTTTAAGGTCAAAGTCCAACTGTTAACCCGGCATCGTCAAGTCCACCACTAAACCATGATCCTAAGTGCCACATTGATATGTCTTTTAAATACCTCCAGGGATGGTGACTCAACCACTTCCTTGGGAAGCCTGTTCCAATGTTTGACAGCCCTTCCCATAAAGAAATTTTTCCTAATATTCAATCTAAGCCTTGCCTGAGGCAACTTAAGGCCATTTTCTCATGTCATTTCACTTGCTGCCTGGGAGAAGAGACTGACCCACACCTTGCTATTACCTCCTTTCACATGGTTGTGGAGTGATAAGGTCTCCCTCAGCCTCCCTCTGGACGAAATACCCCCAGCTTCCTGAGCTGCTGCTTGTAAGCCTTTTGCTCCAGACCAGCTCTGCTGCCCTTCTCTGGACATGCTCCAGCACCCCAATGTCTGTCTTGTACTGAGGGTCCCAAAATGGAACACAGTGTTCAAGGTGCAGCTTCACTTTTTCACAATGGCTGGAGATTTGCACCTACCACTAAATGGCTTGTCCTGGTCAGGTTGCATGCAGTCTGATCCTGTTTGTCCCTTTCCTAAGATAAAAAGAGCCAAGGAATAGATGTTGTCTCCCTCTGTGTCTTTAGTCAATCAGCAAAGCTTCAGGTTTGCTTCTTTGGGAAGGTAGTCTTTATTGTTTTCAGCTGAACTGATAGCTTCAAACTGCAGCATGCAAATATTTCTGGCCTAATAATTAGCAAATGTTCCTTCTGATTGCATATGGGCAGTCCTGTTGATCCATTGACGTTGTTTCTGTTTTGGTTTTTTTAAGGGTTTTACTCCAGTAATTGAAAGAAAAAGAGAAAAATTCAGACAAGGTAAAATCAGTTAGAAACTGCAGTCACTCCCTCCCTTTCTATGCAGGCTGGTGACTTGTAGTATCCTCTTAAAATTATCTATGGCTGATTTGAGTTGGGTGATATAGAACATACTTGTAATATGAAAAACTGGTTTTACACCTGAGTAATCTTAAAGCAAAAAATATCCATAAGAATTAATTTTTCTTTTTGTTAGGTTGATGTGGACAGGCAGTAACATCACTTCCTTCTGCTGTGTTTCCTGGCAGATTCGGAGAATTTTGTCACATTTACCCTATCTCTAACCCTGTCAAAACTGCTTTGAGTACAACTGTAAAGGAAATCCATGATTGTGCTAGTAATCTCTCCATGGTTTAAACTTTTAGCACTATTTCTTTAGAATGAAGCCTTTCTGTGACCTCTGTTTAATAACTTTTCCAAGTACTGACTGTTCAGTAAAGAAATTGTTTCCATCTTTTCAAATTACAGGAAACCCTTTTTTACTCTTATCAATACTGGTGTGTGATGTTAGTGATGTGTTTTTTGAAAGTCTAGAATGAGTCACTGTAAAGTCACTGAAAGGACAGCAGTTACCACATCTACCCTTCTGAATATACTTCATTTACATTTTTAATGCAGTGTCTTTTGCCACAGAGTAATAATTTTAAAGCCTCTCCTGAAAAGAGGCTGAGGCAAGTTGTTACCAAGTACATATTGCTAAGTCAGAAAAGATCAAATTAAGGGTGTTAGGGAGACATCCTAACTTCCAGTCATTTTTAGTAAAGATGTTATCTGAGGAACTGATAACTGAGCAACTGTTTAGCATGCCTGGATTTTGACAGCCTATGAAACCATTTTTTTCTGGTTTTAAGTTCACAGTTATTAAAGTGAAAACAACTCTAAATGTTTTCTTACAGTTTAAAATGGCTGATTTTCTTGTTGATGTATAGTTCCTTTCCTACTGTTGTGATAATCGAGTGTTTTAAAAAAACTTGTACTCCTCTTGGCATGAAACACCTGCAACTGGAATTTGATTACACTGATCTTCTGTATCTTAAACTTTGATCAGCCAGCAAAAGCTGGCTTAAGGCCTCCAGTGTTTTTCAGGCGGTTTCTGGTGATTTATTTGCTTGTTGTAGAAACCCTTTTTTATTATGAGTACTAAATTTGATTCTGGGAGGCCATTATACAGTAATGGTTTCGGGTATTTTAAATCAGCATATTTTTTAAGCAGTCTGTCACTGCACTCTTGTGCTGCCAGCTATATATCCTGGCCTGATGCTGATTGAGTTTGAAAGGTCTCCGTATGTTCAGGAGTTCTCAGTAGGCGTCAGGTGATTTGTTGAGACTAGCTGCTGCTTCTTTGCAAGATACTTTTCTCTTAGAAAGCCAGACAAAAGAGGATTTAAATGTGATATGAAAACCATGATTCTCAGTTGATACTTTTTGGTGGACAGAATTTTTCCTCATTTTAAGGAGCGAATTTTTGGGGCGCAGATTTTTCTTCTCAGGAGCTCTCAGTGCAATTCTTGGTATGCACACAAGTACAGTCACTCTAGTACTTTACAGTAGAATGAGAGAGGTGAGAGTTTTCAAAACTGTGAAGGGGCCTAAGTGAGTTCTGGTTTAGCAGCGGGTTTTTTTGATCTATAGAGCTCATTTCCTGCTTCACTGCCATGCTACTCCCACTATATACACAGCCTCTGGGGCAGGGGGTTGGATTGGCTGCGTACACTGTTATAAGCACTTGTTCTTAGAGCAGAGGTGATACCTGCCACGAGGGTGTTTGTTACCCTGACACACAGATTTCTAACCGTGGTGGAGCTGGTCTGTTGGAAGAGACTATAAGGAAGGAGTTACAAGTCTTCAAAAGCAGTGAAATCGAGATGATGCATCTTTAATTACAGTGTAACACCAACTGGCATTGCTTTTCTAAAAACCCTTCTGGGAAGAGGAGGTAGGTACTGCAGTGGTGCCAATACGCAGATGCAGTATGCCAGGGATGTAAAGATTCATTCACGTGTGACTGCAGGATGTTTTAAACAAATTCCTAGATTCTAGAATTGGCTAGCTTTCATTATTTTGCAATTTTGATAATAGCCACACTTTGCTTATTGATGTTGTCTGACTTTTTCTCTGTATATTAAGTCAAAATTACTATTATTTGTCTAGTGACCCGCCAGTTTTTGCATTGTGACCTCTCCAAGTATCACAGATTTTCTGTAATAGTGCTCCCCCTCAAAGCCCACTGCCAAAAAACCAAACCAGCAGCCCACATCCTATGTGTCTAACTCTAGATTTAAAAAATTAAACACGTAATTGCTTATGCTATTCCCTTTTAAAGGTGTGATATTCATACCTTGAAGACTTCTAAATTGTAAGTGGAGTTGTAACATTCAGTTTTGAACCCATACAGTTGATCTGGGTGCTTTCCTCAGAAGTACAAAGTTGCTCAAGCACAGTAGTACAAAACTATTCAAGCACAGTATACAATCAATGCAGAATGAAATGTCCAGTTCCTACTAAAGTAAATGCCACACTTGGAAGCATTAAATGAAATTAAGCTGCATGAAAGCAATTTAGTTTTTCTTATGTCAGTGCGACTGTGTAGTAACTGGTAGTGTGGCCCCACCTTGAGTACTGTGTGCAGTTCTGGGCCACATGATTTCAGAAGGATATGAAAGTCCTTGAATGTGTCTAGAGGGTAATAAAGCTGGTGAAAGGGCTGAAAAGAAAGTTCTATGAGGAGTGGCTAAGGATTTTGGGCTTATTTAGTTTGGAGAAAAGGAGGCTGAGGAGTGGTGTTGTGAAGCTCCCCTAATGAAAAGCTACTGTTAAAAAATATATTACTACCAAATTGAAGTTCCTCACATTAAAATTTACCTTTGATTGATGAATGCTCATCAGAAGGTAGGAATTATTTGCATTAAGTTCAGATTACTTTCTAACATGAAATATCACTGAAAGGTGAAACAATTTGGAAGATCATGGTAATACTTTGTACTTGTATAAAAATGTATGTATTGATGAGAAATATCAGTCATTCAAATATTAAGGATTATTGGGTAACTTAAAAATCATAATATGGCAGATAAAACTTTGAAGGACTTTTTCGTTCCTTAAATATATGTAGGCTTTTAGCTGTGTACTTATTAATTCATTCTCTAAATTAGATGATTTTGATAGAAATTAAAAAATATTTTAATGCTTTGGTGCTGACTCATGCATGTTTTCCAGTGGTTTGCTACCATACTTGCATAAGCATCTTTAAAGGACAATGGCATGATCAATTTAGTGGAATCTATCTTTTTTATTGGTCAGAGATGAACAGCAGCTGTAAAGGAAACTCTGATGCCTTGTCCTATTTTTTTTCTATGTCATCCTTCCAATTTATCCACTGTAGACAGACTTGGTAGCCCACAGAACATGGGATTATTTAATTAGAAATATGTGGGGTTTTTTTGCAGCAAGTTAAAAGGATCAGCTTCCAATCTCTAGTATTTTGAATGTTGCAAGAGGAAGTTACAGCATGACCTTTCAGGGTTCCTTTTTTTTTTTCTTTTTTCTTTTTTTTTTTTTTTTTGTGAACTGCCAGCTCTACAAAATCTGTAGTTTTGAATGGAAAATTGAAACTTACTTGCATTTCACTAATAATGGGCATCTTGCAAGCCAAGCTTATGCCTTCCATTGAGCTCCAACTGACTGTTGCTACAGTCAGCTCTTCTGTGAGCAAATACACATAATTGTTTTGTAATATCTGCATTAACTTTACAGTACTATTTCTAGAATAAAAAGTAACAATAAAACCACTTAAATGTAATGGAAGTGTGTAATTCTCATATGACATACACTAACAGCTATTTGTGTGCCAAATCCAACCTGCTAAATGTTACTGCTTTCTGTTGTTAGTTTATACTGACTGACTTTGGGAGCCTGTTTCATGGCCTCTTGTGCACCCAGCTTCTGTATAAGCTCAGCTGTTTATTACACTTTTGTTTTAAAAGGACTATGGCACCTCTGTTCTATTTCTGCTAAAATCTTCCTTTAGTCTTGCATTTTGATTGCACAGTGCACAGTGACATAGTAGAGTCCATAGAATTAGAGGCTTAAACGGGAAAATCAAGGTTTCAAACAGAGGGAAAGGGCTTAAGACCAGCATTTCTCCCATTTATTCCTGCTATGTCATTCTCATTGTGTAGAATCTTACTGTCTGACAGCAAGGAAGATTTTTTCATATGCTGATTATTTTTAGTCTGTGGGTTATGTTGCTTTTGTTTCATAGGCCCATAGTCATTCTTGTAGAGAGAAATGACGGGGTTAGACTGCGTTTGGGATTTTTTTAACTATTTAGGACAGGAACTATAAGTAATACTGTTAATATTAATACTACTTGTGTGTGTGTGAATCAAGCCATAAGTTACCTTGGAAACTAGGTTCAGTATGGAATTATGCATTGAAGGATCTTGTTCTTCCATGTTACAGATTGTGGGAATTAATATGACAAAATTTTTTTTGGAGTAATTTTGTAATGCATACCTCACTGCAAGAAAAACAAAGCCTGAAAAAGATATATTGCTTTGATATTGTCAGCACTGACAGTGTTCTAAGTTGTTCTCTTCATTCAGCAAAAAGGTTTGGAAGGTAGCATGTTATCTCTCCTCAGAGTTGTGTCCTGGGTATATTTCAGTGAGGTGTTTTAAAGGGACCTCTCATTTAAAGCTTTTTGTCTTAATTTTTGAGGAACAGTTAACACTTTTCATTCTAAAAGGTATTTGACCTCTCTTTGCAAATTACTTTCAATGTGGCTATTGAATGAAGTAAACTGCTTTCTTCAAGTGTAATTAAAACTTCAGCAAAATGAGCTATAGTTAGATTAACAAGGTATTTCCATTTTATTTGTATTTCTGTAATATACTGCTTGTATGTGATTTACATACAAGGTCAAGGTAAAGAATTGTACAAAATCAAGGTGCTTGCATTCTCTAGAGCTGGTGGCTGCTTCAGGAAATTACTTAGCTGGAAAAAGTCAAGACCAGAGTTGTTCTGCATTTTATGAGTAGCAAGCAGAAGACATGGAGTGCATTCCTCATCAGGGTGATTATTCATCTCAGTTTGCCAAGTTTGGTTCAGTCACATTAGGATTCCCTTTAGGGCCAAGATGGAAACCAGTGCTGCAGGCATTCAGTGCAGATGAAAACTTTCAAGCATCCTGAAACACAGAAGCTGCATTTGATTGACAAATGAGGGAAATGTCATATTCCTCTTCATGTAGTTTTGTTTGGGTTGGTTTTCTTTTTTTACTTGTCAGTTTTTCTGTATACCTCTTGAAGCACTGGTATTAGGGGACATTTCTCTCTTCATTTATACTCTCTGGAACGCCTATGTGACAAATACCACCCTATTTTGCATGTTGCAATTCTTCCTACAGGATGAAAGAAGCTTGTCATATATAGTGTTTCCCAGTGCATGTCCCACAATGCAAGGAAAGAATAGTTTTGTTTACTTGGAGACAAAAGGAAGTGTCTTGTTGCTAAATGTAAACTTTACATTAATTAAAATAAAGTACACTAAGATATGTTCCATGTATTGATCGTATACTGTAGGAGTGGTTTACTAAAATGCAGTCTCATGTACATAGGATGTGGATTCCACCTGTGTGAAGCTGTTAATTCGTCATGCTCCACCATAGAATCCTACCTGGTACTATCAAGAGAGTCAGCTTGGTCTGAGCCACTGTCACCTCTAGATACCTGCTGTAACTTCAACCAAATGGAAGTGCTGGGTAGTGTGTGGGAAGAGCTTCTGTTTGTGACAAAAATATGCAGACAGTTAAAATAAGATTTTTAATATTGTAGATCTTTGAATAACTTGAATATTTCTTTTTTTTTAACCAAAACAGAAAGAAGAAGGAAAAATTCAAGGGCAGCTTAATAAATCTGATTCTAACCAGTACATCAGAGAACTGAAAGATCAGATAGCTGAGCTGCATCATGAGGTAAATATTATACTGCAGTCTCTGATCACTTGGACCTTTTGTCCTTTCACCTGTAGCAGGTTTTGCTTATTTAATAGTTATTACATCTTCAGTACCTGTTTTTGCCAAAGTACAATATTTTAAATAAATGCAATAAAACTCTTATTCATGAATTTTGCCTTCATCTTGGGATGTTAGAAAACAAAAGTGTTCAGTTACATGCTCTGACGTTAAATGAGATTGGTATTTATGTTCTGTTTTGGCTTTTTCCTTAATTTCCTTAATTAATGAGTTGATCATATTTGTGTTGCATTTACTCCATTTGGAACTGCATATATTAAAATATGCCTCTTTATGCCTTTATTTGCTAAAACTATTAAGGCTACTGTAGTTAGAAACTAAACTTCATTTGTGCAAGTAGAGGAATCCATGTGTAAATTTTTTGGTTCTCGCTGTTGCGAGGATGAATTTTATGTGGTAGTATACTGAGATTGCTTAAAAAAAAAAGGATGCTTGCTTAATATCAGTTAACAGATTTTTAAGTTTTAAACTGCCAGAACCTTCAATCTATGAAATTTCTGCCTTCAAACTTCCTTGCTCTAGTAGTTGTAATAATTTTCTGTTAAAAAGATCAGGTCTTGAAACCGAAATGGCTTATGTAACTCCTGTGCTCATTGGCTCATTTCAGTTCATGCTGCATTGCGAAGAAATGTTTTTACCTAATACTACATCGTGTGCAAAACACCCAGTCATCCTTGCAGTAGAGTCTGCTTCTGTTTTGATAGTCTTTTCATACATGGCCCTGAGAGTTGCTTAAAACCACTGGATTGTAGAGCAATTCAACCTAATTGTTTGTTGCCTTTTTCCTTTAATTAAACAAACACATCCTTTCTTTAAGTGTAGATAGTGTTTTCATAACAATCTTAGTAGATCCAAGCTTTTAGGATCAATCCCTTGAGACTTATAACACAGCTGAGGATCTTGGAATGTTGTCTGTGCTATAGATCACTATGCTGTAGATTGAGGATAGTCTCTAGGGCCATCAGTCCAGCACCTTTACCAATCATTAAGCTCACTTAAAAACAGATTTAAAAATCAATAATGTGGCTTTCTCCATTAAAGCACTTTAACTAGTTTGCTTTGTTGCTTGCTTGAAGAATTCCCAGAAAGCCAGCTATTTAGTGTATTTTTGCATTATGAACAAAATAAGGCACTTTTCCTCTGACTTCTTCCTCTGCTCAGTGTCAGTTTAAAAGGTAAGAAACAGTGCTTTGGGGGAAAAGTAGAATTACTGTTGGAAAGCTGTTGCATAATTTTCTCTATACAATCATTTGTTATATGCCTGGCTAGGCAACCGAACTGATGTGAAGGCAGGCAATACTTACTTTGCATAAGTTAACGTGGACAGGTTGGAATGAAGTTGAGGTTCATAAGGTCACAGAATAATGATAATTCTGAGTAATACCAGTTATTTCATAAACAGTTCAATCTAAACAAATCTTTATCAGCATCTCACTTTGACAGAAAGAAAATGCTATGAAGAACATGAATTTCAATAATAGCAGAGTTTGAGTAATTCCATGAGAGTGCTCCTCTTCCAGTATGTGCTTTGTGGTGGGTAAATTTTTAACTTCCAAGCTAGGTGAACACTATAGGAAGGAAATCATTCTAGGATACATAGAAACAGTAAGAAGAAGTGGTTTGACTTGATTTTACAGATCCTTTATGACTTCAGCAATTCTATGATTTTATGAAATTCTGCATGTAATAGATATGTTTTACATTGGTAGCATTCTCCATGTTTCTTTACACAGACTTTCTTCAAGCCTGGAAGTCTTTGTTTACTAATGACTTCTTTTTCCCTTTCCCCCTTACTGTTACATATCTATTTGTCTAGTTTTTAAATAAAATCTTAAGAGGGAAAGTAGTCTTTCCTGCAGTGTTTCCTCAAAATGCAAAATCTGAAGAAAATGGCAACAGGAAGAGGCAAAAATGTTTGCTCTCAACTGCTGAATGTTAGGAGAAATATAATTCAGTCAATGCCAGTTAAATAACTTTCTTAAATCTGCACTGAAGTGTCTTCATTCATACATCCATTAATGATCATGTTCTTTGTTTTTTGGCTAGAAGCTTTCTGATTCTACTTCTGCAAAAACTAAAAGAAACGTTACACGTTTGCAAATGCATCTTCCTGAAGATAGGGTGATGGTGTATGTGAAGTGCTAACCACAATCTCCCAACTGGTTAGCATGTAAAAGGAAAAGGAACAGATCTCTGTAAAGAGGTAAACTGTATGTTTACCTTCTAATATATTGTAATTGTGTAACTTTAAACTGCACATAAATGCAAATGTTAATTAAAGCAAAAGTTGTAATTTAAGGTAGGAGTGGGGCAGATACATGTGAAACAAGATGAAACATCTTGGTGTGGCCATCAATGTTGATTCCGCTTATTTAACGCTTTTTTCCTCTCCAGTCCTGCATTTTTACACCAGAAAAGTTGCAGGTTCTCCATCTGAAGGATGGAACAAAGTAATAACCAAATCCTATATTGAATACAAGTAACTGCAGACTAAGTCCATATTCTGGCCTTTGGATAAAAACTTACTTGGTGCCTTTGGCCAGCAGTGTGAATGTATATGTTTCTCTATCAGTGGAGCCTGGAGGAGCTATATTCTTTAATTCTATTCTGTGATATCCATCAGATGGTGATGGTACCAAGTTGTGGCAACAGCATGATCCATCCTAATTGCAGAGTTCTTGTGAAAGGTCTACTGTGCCATCAGTGTTTGCAAGCCAGGCTAGGAGCCAGGCACAGGGCAAATCTAGGATATCGGTGAGGAACACCAATAAGGCCAGCAGAGAGTCACTATTACTGCCCCGTGACTAAAGCTGAATTCGTCAATAAAAGGTGGGGTGGGAGTTTGCTATGGCACAGGTGCAACAAGCTGCTGCTGTACCATCTCTAGACTAAGTGAGAAAAGTTGGCCCTTAGTATTCAGAGATTTCTCTCACTCGTTCCAATGGGGTAACCTAAATCAGCAATGTGTTGCAACTCTGCATGCTATATGAAATGATTAATCAGTGGACTCAGATTATAAAGGGTAATTGGTTGCAAGTTTTTGTAAATATATACAAAACTTTTAAAAAATAGAATTATTTTTGGTCATCTTTTTCTGAGCTCAAAATTGTGCATGCTTCTTAAATATAATGCAGTTTGCAGCCTAAAGGGTAAATTTCAGCTGCTTTTATTACTCATCTAGGAATAATAATGCTATAGTCAGTTTTCAAATAGTATTATAAGAAGACTTACTTGTAGTAAATTCAAGTTGTGTTCCTGTTACTGAATAAAACTGCAAGTACTGGAAATTGGTAGTATGGCACCCAAAATTGAACCGATGAGCCACATTGATAATAAATGTATATGGTAATTAAATAGAAAAATATACCTTTTTTCTTACCGTTCAAATACAGTAAAATAACTACAAATGGAATTACTGGATTTTCAGCTTGTTCTAACAAGCTGCCTTCCTGATTCATTTTATACCTAACCTGAGGATTTCTGTAACATGGTAAGCTGAGTTTAATATTGACTATTTCAAAGTAAGTCTTAAACATGTATTTGATGAACACTTCAGGAGAATAAACAGACAAAATTTGGAGCTTTGAGAACCTTGTAAGAAGAAGTTGTAGATTTCTGCTCTACTAGACTTTTAGACTTCAGTAAACTTCTACTTTAGTGGTGAACACAACAGTGTTAGGTGAAGGGTTGGACTTTGTAGAGTTTTCTTTTCCAACCTTAACAATTCTGTGGTTCTGTGCACATTATCTCAAATCTGTTTATATGGACCTCTTTCTTTGCACTGACTTGAACACCCAAATATGGTTAGAATATAAATATTGAGTGTAATTTGTAATGTTATGTAAAATAGTGAATTAATTCCTAAATTCCTCAGTGCAACCATAAGTTCACTCAGAAATCAAATACATGTAGATCAATTATTACTTACTTGCATTTTGAACTTTAGTAAACATATCTGGTTTTATGCTCATTCCCTAGAAAGTTACTGACAGCTATCCTGTAATCTTTTATGCAACCTATCAATTCAAAGAACAGCTAACACATAATGAGAGGACACTCCAACTGAAGTATTTCAAATTAGCCAGCAGCTAATCCTGTGATAAGGCATGTATATTAAGTGCTGTACTTCCTTTCCTCCTTATTGGCTGAGATGCTTTATTGGGCACAAAGTTGTTAGGTGGTTGTGACTTTTGACTTTATTGTTGAAGGTTGAAACCAGTGTGAAAACCTGAAATGTTGAGGATCATCACAAACAGGAAGTCATGATGTAAACTTCTTTGAGAGCTTTTAATATGTACTAGCCATAGACACTCTGTTTCCTTTTCAGAATCCTGTGTTCAGTTGCCATTTCTTCATTAATTCAAGTCTTTCCACCTAGCATTTTCTTTTTTCCTCCATTTCCCTCCCATTCTTAGAGCTATCTCTGCAGCATTCCTGACTACTAGCTTAGGGGGATTTTAACTTAAAATGCTTTCTCACAGGCTGCAGGTTCTGTGAAGCAAATTTGTTATTCTTGTCAGTAAGTACAGAAGCTTGGTTGCCCTGTGTTTGGCACAGGAGAAACAAAGGTTTAGTGATCAGTCTATTCTGTCACTTGACCTCCAGTTCATGTGCTTTAACTGATGTAACACAAACGGCATGAGCACACAGACACTGCAAAATTTGTACTGTGGTTAGAGACTTTCAGGCTGCATGAGGATTACTAATCCTTCACAGAAGTTGCCTTTGATTACATACAGAAATGTTAACTGAAATGTTCTGTAAAACATTTTTACTGTTCAAGAGAATATCTCATTAAGTAGGTAGTACTGAAGTAAAGCTGTTAAGCTATGTGGAAATGAATAATTTGGAAGTTTGGACTGTTACAAGCTTCCATTAATTTGAAGGCTTAAGAAAAACTATGACTCTTGAACAAGCTGTTATTCTTTTGAACACAAATCACATACTGGAGAATTAAGGAGGAGGTTGTTTGTAGTTTTCCACCTCTTCCTTTTAATTCAAACTGAATGGAATTAAATGATTTATAAACTGCTGAAGTTCTGCATTTCATGCACTACCCCTCTGTATGTGCAGTCACTTTATATATATTACCCAGCAGCTGCCTCTGCTTCCTGTTGGATGTTGCAAGGCTTGTATGTGTTACCTAGATTACAGGGGTGGTACAAAAGATTAGAATTGATGTGCTTACCCACAAACTACACTGGCAGACCACAAGACACCTTTGGAGACAAAGGCAAGTGGTTTCCAGTCTTTCAGACTTTGTGATTTAGGAGTGAAGTGCTTAAGTTTAAGTTGTTTCACATGAAACTTTGCAGAGTTTGCTTTTGTCACGCCATTAGGTGATTTTTGTCTCTCTTGGAATCCTTTAATATGTTTGTTTTGCTGTTAAATTTCAGTTTTTCATCTTTATATACTACAGTACTTTAAATGTGGATTTGGTTTAATCTTATGACAGTTTTCATATTAAAAGCTGAATTCTGCCAATGTGTTGGCAAACGTGTTGAAGTTCACAAAAGCAAGTAGCCTCTACAGTTTGGGACTGCAGATGTGTATTGGCTATCTGTGTTAGAGGACAGCTTTATGGAGGACAACAGCAACATACAGAAACAGTGCTTCCCTTCACTTAAGACATTTTTTCTTTAGAAAGCAGGAATATGGATGTTGAAGATATAGCCCATTTTTCAATTTTACTATGACATCTGTCCATCTGCAGGGATTATTCCACCTCCCATGAACGGAGAGCCGATTGCTGGAGTTTAGGAAGAACATTGTGAAAGTACCACTACATATTTTGCCTTTTTTTTCTGCATGCATCTTATATTGACCAATGTTAGAGGGAGAATATAGAGTTTTCCTCTAATGAAATATCCTCTTGACAAGTAATTAGTTGCAATGTTTTGAGAAGAAGCAAGGATGATGTGCAAATCTTATGCGTGTTTCATATTTGAATGAGAAACAAAATTCTGATGTTAGTGTGGCATACTGTTCCAACATTTAGAAACTCTCTGCAAACTTGTCCAGTTAACAATATCTCAGCATGGCTGATGAAAAAGAACAAGATGGAAAATGACTGGAGCATTATTATTCTGCCAAAATAATTTTTCAGGCATTTAAAAGACTTTATAATAGTACCTTTAAGTGAAATTCTAGAGGCTAAATTCTTGCATATTGACAATGCAGAAAATGGGGTGCTTTTAAAGGTATTTCCCATTTCAGTATCTGATAACTTGACAGCTCTTCAAAGTAGTGAGCATTAGTTTACTACTCTTCCATTTCCACATACGTATCATTTATCTAGGAATGGATTTGATATTATGTTTCAAGAACCTAATGCAGTCAGTAAGATTCTGATATAGGTTCCATCTCTTGGTTTGCTCTTGCTCTTGGTGAGCTAACATTTTAAGATTGGCTTAATGAAGAGATATAAAAGTTGGAGATTAAATACTATGCTTTTAAAAGATTTTGCTTGTGTAAATAAAATTCAAGACACTTTAAGTAATGACTTTGAGGTTAAATAATGTATAAGTTGTGACCAAAGGAGTAATTGGTTATATGGCTGAATTAAGGATATACCTTGCAGCTTGCAATAGATTTCTAGGCTCTCACTGCTGAAACTAAAATGGAGAAGGGAAAGTGAACTGTAGCTTATCAGTGTGAAGGATTAAAAAAATTCACCTATATGGGCCACACAGTAACATACCTAAATAAAATTCAATGCACTATGGTACACCGAATATTAGACCACATTAACAGTTCTTTTAGTCTTAAATACCATAAACTTATATGGTAGGTAAACTACATTTTAAAGCTGTCAAATTATTTCCTCCTTGGTTTTTTTATGATTAGCTAATAATCTTAAATCAGTGAGTGGTTCTGAGCCCCAGCACAGACTGACCAGGTTGTTCCCCAGAAGAGATGAGGGAATAGCTTTACAAGCAGCTAAGTGATGATTCCTGCATTGGCCATAGATGAGAACAAAATTACAATGCTGCTTATGGCCCACTGGAGTAGCTCAAGATAGGCTGGCCTCTTCTAGCAGCATTCCTAGCTCCTATTTCATAATAATTGCATCTGGGCTTGATGATGGGATACCAGTGGGAAGCACTATTCCTTTTCTCCGTTAATTTTATTATTAGGCTTCCATTGAGTCAAATCAATGCTTACCAAATCAAATCTTCTCTTATCTGATGTACCACTAGACTACGTTCAGAAGCAGAGCAAATAACTTGGAGTAAATGACATAGCTTTGCATAATGGAGATATGAGGATTAATTGGGGAAAATTAATTCTAGTTGAAGTTCAACCTACCAGAAATTTGTTCAAGTTCTCTGAAGACAAACTTAGTGATGGATAGCAGTGGATCAGATCATGTGTGGAAATGAGAATGAGAGAAGATCAGATTTATCACCTGAGGAACAGAAATAAGTAATATTTCTTTCATCAGAACTAAGACAAAACCAGCAAGGCCCAAAAGGCCTCATACTCTTCCTGTACTATTTGCAATTAGATATAATGTTATTTCACTCAGCCTCTTGCCAACTTATCCCTCCCCTCCCCCCATTTCTTCTGGAAGAAGTGTACTACTCCTTTTTCATGGAGTACGAACACACCTACATTTGTCTCTTGGAAATTATCATTTTACTTGCTCACTTTTATAAAACCAACTAAGATTTGTGCAATTCACTCTAGTCAATTTTTACTTCAGTCAATTGTTTTCCCTTCATAGTTTTCAGTAATGTTGGTTGAACGTCTTGTATTGACTCTTGTAACACACTTGTTTCTCAATACAGACTGGAGTGACATTAACATCTTCTAATAGGGTGGTTTTTTTTACTAGACAAATGCTTTCAAAATATGTGACTCTCTATAAATATTTTCTTACTTGATAAGAAATGTTGTCTCTGAAAGGAAATATGTTAGCCCTCAGATTTACAAAGTAAGCATTTCAGCTTGTGGTGGAAGTTAATAGCACAATAAATCATGTGCTTTTCTTTTACCGTATCTTGCAGGCACAGTTGGACAAGAGATGATCAGATTTTTCCCTCCCCACAAGTAAAGTTCTTGCAAGGGCAGCTAAAAATGTAGTTGCTTGACTAGTGCATGTCAAAGTTACAGAGCCTCTGTGCTGGCAGAGTCTGATTTAAGTGGTTGTGGTCAGTCTGAGGAACCTGTGATGTGATAAGATAGCATTTGTGAGGTCATGTGGTTTGCAAGCACCCAATCTAATGTAGCAGCTTTGTCTACACAGGATAGTTAAATATATACTTTATGCTTTAAAAAAGTGAATTGCTTTAATTCTTTAACTCAGCTTGTCCTTAAGAGTCAGAGATGTTGTACTGGCTTGGTAATGCCCGGATTGTTACTGAAAGACTGAACTGATTGGGAGACTTAATTATCCAGCAACTTTCTCCAGTTGCCCTTAATAAAGCAACTAGCTTTAGAAACTGTCTCACTAAATAAGCAAGCGACAGGCAGGTGGAAGATACAATGGAATCCCCTTATATTTTATGACCATCATTTGTTTAATTAAATTAACTTTGAGTGGTCACAGTGTAATTAACACAGACATGTTACACTTGCCTAAAATGTCAGTATTGGTTCCATAATGATAGTACTTCATTCCATGCATTGTCATCTCTGCATCGAATAGGGTTGATTCCTCTCCCTTCCCCCCTAGTAACTACACCATTAACAAAATGTTTTCCATCCCTGTGAGGGTGAAGGAAACCTCTAAATGTGATCAGTGTAACCAGGACAGTGATGTAGTCTGTCCTTAAATGGAACAGGTATGACTTTGTTTACTTGGATGAGGGCAATGGTTTTTGGTATGACTCTTAACTATTTTACTGCTACTGATGACAGGTTAGATTGAGTGGTAAAATAAATGAAGATTGGTGATTGCTGTTTTTATAAACATTTTCCCCCTTTTTTTCCCTGACTGTATCCTACACATCAAAGCTCCAGATCTGTCTTACTGAGCAATGTAATAGTTCTTGATTACAACATTAGAGATTAATATAGCTAGCTATAATTAATTACACTGTGTCCTTCAGAAGTTTGTGTGGATTGCCAAAGCAAGTAAACTGATTATAGATAAAGTTATTTCATTATCATGGCAATAATGTTCTTGATTTTCTTGACTGCATGACCTGTCTGCTTTACTGATCAGAGCTATGTCAGGGTCTGTCGTGTTTTTCCACCTATAAATCAAGTTTTGGGGATTGAAAAATGGAGGAATTGAGGTTCTACTGGTTTATCTGAGTAGTTGTTCCTTGCAAAAATTGTGTGTTAGCACCCATACACAGGTGCCAGGTATGGGAGAAAACAAGCTCAGGAGAAGACTGCTATATATTAGCTTGTAATAGGTCTCTGTAAGCTTATCTGAATATAAGTGGAGCAAACAGTGGAAATGTGGTGGAAACACTTCCTAAAATTCTTATATCAATTTGAGTGGCAGCCAGCACAGATGAAAGTAGTTTCTGCAAAGAGGGTCAAAAATGTTACTTAGTCAATTTAAAAATGCTGAGTTTAAGTCCTGCTTTAACAAGACAGAGTAAAAGTGTGAAATGCTCATTTCCTGTAACTGTTGCCTGTAATGGGTGCATTTTCAGTCTCTATCAACCAGTACATTCTAGTTAATGCTTGAGGTTTCAGTAACGTTTGTATTTACAGATGCATGCGGTAGGAGAAGGAGTATTGAGATTCAGGTATTTTCTTGAATATAATAATTGCAGTACATTAAGTGTGATTATACTGCTGATATAAACTATTTTTGTTGCCATGTCCTCACTTCAAATAAACACTTCCAGTAGAGCTTCTTGTAGAAAGAGTTTCTGGGAACTTTCTATAAATAATTAGCTAGTAGGTAGAAGGAAAATTCCTAGGCCTGTCATCTTGGAACTTCCTTTGGAATTGCACACAGTCTCACTACAACAAACCTGTCACATCTTAGAAAAATTCCATCAAGAAATAAAACCTGACACAGTTACCAAATACTGACTTCTTTTCAAAATAGTGTAACAGTTGGGTATTCCTCAGTGCTGTTGCTACTTCAATTACATATTTGATAACTAACTTCAAAGTTTAACTTGATTACACTGCACTAGATCAAAACCAGATACTTTAACCATATAGTGAAGTGATCAAAAAGTCATGACCTCCCATTGATCGCTTTATTGGTTTCCTGTTCTGATTCACTGGAAACCTTCTGGTCTGAATGCTTGTTGCTGGTTTTAACCTTTGTCACGTTTACAATACAGCAGATTCGTCTGTGGTAAAACCGATATACAACATACATTTAATTTAACATCATATTTCATTTTAGGTCAAGTGCTCTCAAAATGATAATAAAACTTTTTATAAAAACTTAAGTCAAGAAATTTAAGAGTACATTCAGAGCAATATGAAATAAACAGGTGGACAACTGGAGATGAACTTTCTTTTAATGAATTAAAATAGTTCTATTTAAGATTCTATATTTAGATTCTATTTAAGCTTCCTGACAGCTATAGGGATTTTTGTAATACATTTTGTATCACTCTTAGACCGAATGACTTACGAAAGCTGGCAATTTAAACAGAGGCCAAATTTTAAATGCTGCTAAAAAACCCCCACAGCCTCATTCTTGGAAATTACTCATTCTTGGAAATTCTCTGCTACTCTTTTGCTTTTCATTTACAACATACTGGAGGGGTTTGAACTCTGTTTAGTGGTACAGTCAGCAAAGTTCATTTGAGATAAATATTTCAGTTTGTATAGCAGTATGTTACTCTTGGTCATCCTTTTAAAATTATGAGCTTCAAAAACAAAGGTAATAGTCTCCTTAAACAGGAGACTTTAGTAATTAATTGCATACATAATCTTGGTTTCCAGAGAGCTAATGATGAGTGGGGTAGATTCAATTAATGTTGTAGTACCTCATGACTGTTGCTTTTAAGCCTACTATAAATGGAAAAAAAAAGCCAGTCCAGCGACTCTTTAGGTTTTTTAACTTTGCAGAATAACAGCCATACTGGCACAGCCAGAAAAAGAAGCCTAGGTCTGTTCAAATATTTAATATTGTCAATCACTGCTCTTCTGGCTTCGGCCCACAGTAGGATTATACAGCCTGGAGTTTATTACTTGCTCTGGTTTCTGATTAGCTTTTGTTGCCAGTTTCAAGGGAGTTTTGCTGCAATTGCTCAAAGAAGTGGAGAAATGACACTGCAGTTATATTAGATTGAATCAATTTACAAACTCAAAAAATCACAGTCACAGAATTAACTAGATTGGAAAAGACTTTTGAGATCATTGAGCCCAACCTATGACCTAATACCACCTTATCAACTAGACTATGGCAGTAAGTGCCACATTCAGTCTTCAACACCTCCAGCGATAGGACAATACAGACTGGAGTGATGTACAGACTGGTGGCTCCACCACCTCCCTGGGCAGCCCATTCCAATGCCCAATCACTCTTTCTGTGAATAATTTTTTCCTAATGTCCAGCCTAAACTTCCCTGGCACAGCTTAAGACTGTCTTCTTGTCCTGTTGCTGGTTGCTTCGGAGAAGATCCCCCCATGTTGCTATAACCTCCTTTCAAAGAATTGTAGAGAGTGATAAGGTCTCCCCATAGCCTCCTCTTGTCTAGGCTTAACAACCCCAGTGCCCATAGCTGCTCCTCATAAGGCTCATGTTCTAGACCTTTCACCAGCCTTGTTGCCCTCCTCTGGACATGATCGAGCATCTCAATATCCTTCCCAAATTGAGGGGTCCAGGACTGAAAAGAGCACTTGAAGTGTAGCCTAACCAGTGCTGAGTACAGGGGAAGAATGGCTTCTGCATTGTAGTACCTCCTGGATGTAATATTTTTCTGGACTGATATTTGTGTCCTTAATGGCAACATATTTCCCACTAATTCTGTTGGAGATGCTCCAATTACTTTATTTGCTGTAATAAGCATTTTCCCAAAATAAGTTAGTGGGACTGTTTTTAAAGAAGTGATAGTGTACTACAGTATGCCTTAAACTGGAGCCATCTCCTTACAATGAGAGATTTGTCACTAAGTAGCAGTCAGTTGTTGAATATGATAAGGGATCCCATTAGCTGCTGTGGACAATCTCAGAAAATTTTAAGAACTCAAATTAATTTCCTTTTATTTGTGTTAAATGTGATTATAATTTAATAGATCATAACTTATTTTTTTTATTGCCTTGTAATTAGGTTTTGACTCCTACATCTCTATTTTCATGGTGCCAAGCTGACAGTGTTTTTCAGAATTATAGGAGAGGTGTTTGAAAATACTTAAGACTTGAATCTTCAGCTAAATGTGGTTAGATAATTTTTTCAGCAACATTCTAGTTTTCTTTTGAATCATGTTTGGAAAGAAGGAAATCTTACTAAGAGTTTCAGCTGTTACTAAGGTTGAAACAAATAAAGAGGGAATTCTGATTTTTAGATTCCTCTTGCTATAAGTAAAAGCACTGAGAATTCAGGATCTTTATTTTTAAAATAAACATTTAAATTGACATACTGCCTTCTGCCAAAACCAATTTTATTCACCCAAGGCAGTGGTCATATTTTGATCTCACTTGTGTATTGCTTGGTTACCTTACTGTGATTAAATTTAACATTTATTGGCAAGCTTTGTTAAAACCTGTCTTTACTACTTTGGAATTGAGTAAATTTCAATAATTAGTTACTGAAGTCTTTTAAAGGGAGCAGATAGTAGCATTTTAGTTCCAACTTTTCACCACTGAACTACTAGCTTAAAACCTCACAGGTTACAACATAAAAATGTCTCCCAGAGCTTAAGTCAAACTCTTTCACAAAGTCCTACTTCAAAGTTTGACATCCAGTCCTGAGTCAAGAAAAGGAAAGGAACTTCAAAATATAACTGGCTTGCAACTGACTGTCATCCTTCAAACTTGATTCTATGATTTAATATAGAATGCCTTTTGAATTGTTTAAAACTTCTAAATGTCTCTTTACTGTTTCTCCTTCACGCCTGGCTTGATGAGGCAGTCAGCATCAGGTAAGAAAGTTTATTCTAAGGTTCAAGGATCTGATTGTTCGCCTTTTTTCAGCTTTTCTATATTTGTGGAAGTACACTGTTACCTGTTCAGAGTATGTACAGTTAAAATATTTTCATATGTTGACTAGTAGACATACAGTTTGTCTTTAAAATGCTAATTTCTTTAGACACAAGAAGGTATATAAATGTACACATTATTAAGATTTTGTTCTTGATTCAGCTGGCTTTTGAAGGGATAATGATGATATATATTTTGATCACATGTTGTTAATCCTTTGAAATGTCCTAAAGACCATGTGAATGTGCAGTAGTGAAAACTGGGTTGAGGCTGCAGTCATTTAGACAATATGACCTTGATTTGAGAATTAAAAGCAAAACACATAGGACACATAGGGTTTACCAGACCTGGTTTTTTACTGGGGTTTTTTGGGTTTTGGTTTGTTTGGGTTTTTTTTTTTTGGGTTTTTTTTTCAGAAGTGATCAGATTTGAGATTCTTGCAAAACTGAAGCAGTAAGAAACGGGTTCATTTAAATGTCACTTGTTGGAGTGACAGAGATCTAGTTCCCTTCACATGAAGGAAGGCCAGACCCAAAACTGAAAGCCTTTAACCAAGATCAACTCTTTGTACAAAAGAGAACAGAAAGTAAGAGACACTGGGGTGCAAGTCCATACTTTGCTCAACATGGCTGTAGTTCCTTCAGGCATAAGGATAGAGTAGAACCAGGGTATGGCGGGGGGCGTTTGGGTTGGGTCCACACATTCTGCATTCTAATACTTATTATGATTTCCCATTGTCTCGATATGCTTGGCTAGATGATTGGCAAGATCTTGGCTTAATGCTTTAGTTCCCTTAAGCTCTTTTTCCATGTTCAAATTAAACACTGACAGCAAGAATCTCAAGTGTGTCTTAAAAAGCTGACAAATTAACTTCAGTGTGAATAAGGTGATTATTCATCTATTGCAAAATCTGAGCCATCCCTACACAGTGGCAAACATAGAATTGGTAGTTACAAACCAGCAAAGATGTTTTCAAGTTGGTTTTAATCCTCTGACATCACTGGCTTAGCACACAGCACCAGCCAAGTCAGACAAGGCAACTCTGGGCATCAATAGGAAGTATATTAAAAACCAAATAAAGGGAGTTGTATTGCCACTTGGTATCTAGATGGATGTAGAGAGTTTAAAGAATGACTGTAGGGAAGTCAAAGGGCAACTGAACTTATAGTTGTCTTGATTACTGCCTGTTTATTAGAGGCTAAAACGAATTGGAACTCATCTGCTCTACAGAGAAAGCTGAAGAAGATGTTTTGATGTAAGTTTCAGAATAATGATCACAGAATGGCTTTTCCCCACTTGTTCCTGCATTATTAGAATTTAGGGGCAGTTACTAAAACAAGTAGATTTGTTTAAAACAGATAAAGGAATTTCTGGAATTTATTGCCATAGAAAGATGTGGAGATAGACAGCAAATAATATAATCAGTCAGGGATGGCTGGTGTATAAATGCATGTCGAAGCAGCTAGAAAAACATTTCACTCATATTTGCTACAACAGTTTCTGGACAAGTGAATGGAGGTTTGGTAATATGAAAGTCCTGTTGTCACTGTTGGAGACACCATATTAGGCTGATGGACTGTTGCCTTGAGCCAATAGGACAGTAATGTTCCTGCCTTGAAAAAAGATACTGATTTTTCTTTTAGAAGTGTAGAGCCTCAATTGCTAGACTATAAAGTTATGTGAGAGTACAAAACTTCATTTTAGGAAACCTCCATTTTAGAGCCTTATGGTGGCAGTGGCAAGTGGTATCTAATTGCATTGGCGTGCAGCCTGTCTGCAAGTTGTTTCGAATGCTTTGAGAAGCCTTACAAAGCCTTCCTGTTGCAATAAAAAATGCAAATAATTGAAGTCCTTCAGAAATGCTCCTGTACAAATACTAGATTGAAGGGCCCCTGAACTATCTTCAACTATGAAAGTACACTTACCCTTGTCAGTGCAGCCTACTATGCTGTTAGCTTTCATCGCTTCCCAGGAACAGTGTGGATTCAAGCATAGCCTCCCATGTGTTAGGACCCCATTGTCCTCTTCAGCAGTGTTGCTCTCCAGCCTGTTGATCCCCATAATACAAACAAGGTCTATGCTGTAGTGTTCTGGCTGAGGTGGCCATTTCTGAAGCAGACAGGAGTTACGGAGCTCTATGACCGTTGGTAGATGTGTAGTGTGAATTCTCTGCAATATGTTCATGTTTCTTCACAGCAGTCTGCTTCCCCTTGGATGTGAGGAGTACTTAAGAAAAAAAGGCAGGCAGATGAAAAGGGTTTCTGGAAGGTCACAGATTTGTTATTCTAATGAAAGGATGCACACAGATAAGTGTTTTCTGAGACTCCCTTTAGGAACTGGCAAAGGCTGTTCATGATCTTTTTTCACCAGTAGCATTTTCCACAGACTCCCATTTGGGAAGGTTACTGCCTAAAACCGTGAAACCATGATTTGGTCATGTTACCTAAATAAGTTCATCTAAAGGTATCGTGTTTAAGTCTTCAGGAAAACAGCTGAGGTCATGGGCTTGGCTTTCTGAGTGTTCAAAACAACTAACATTGTACAGCTTTATAATTTCAGGTGAACCAATGGCTTACCTGTACAGACCTAAAAGCATATAATTTCTTATTGTAATATGAAGTTTGTAGTCACTTGTACAGCAGTTCTTTTTTTTCCTGTGGTGAGGGTGGAGAGAAATTGTTGGGTTTCTATGTTTTATTTTCTTAGTGACTAAAATTGATAGCTGTTTTGGAAAATTCATGTGGCCGCTAATCTGATCATATTGCAGGATATTTTCAGGAATAATATTTCTAAATAACACAAGAATGTCTGTACCAGGCTTTCTGCATCTCAGTATATAAGCTAGTAAAAATTATCTGTTCCAGATATATTTATATTTGGTATAAGCTGATTTTGCTTGCATCATGAGTTATGCTGTGCAAGTGTGGAGCTCGGTTTTGCTTGCCTTTATACAAAGTCCTCATAAACAACTGCAGCCAAAAGAAAATGCAAAAAACTAATGTTAGTATGCATAGTTAACAGCCAAGATTTAGATCTACATCATGTGCCCATATTCCTAACAGGGATTTTTTGATATAACATCAAAAGCTGGAGTTTTTACATGCTAACATGTAATTTAATGGCTTCTAGCATGATTATGACTCTTGTAATCTTTTTTCAACTCCTTTTTTATTCTCATCTTCTTCACAAGCTCATGGTAAGTACAGAGATTCCTTCTTCCCCAAATGGACAGGTAAAAATCTCCTATTGGTGTCAATACTGAAGACATACATGCACTTCGTATTTATCAAAGTGAATATTGCTTCAGATTTCTGAAACATCAAACAGATTTCTGTAAAGAAACTTTTCAGCATTTTATTCTTTCTAATCTCCAGGTCTCTTACTGTAAAAAGTCACTTCCAAAGTAGCACTTGGTGCATCTTCCTTTTTAAGATTTTAGAGTGACATTAGGAAGGTTCTATAATCCATTTTTAAGTTTATCTGCATCCTCAGGATTTTTTATCTTAATACTCTTAGACTGTCAAACTGACCCTGAGGTATTTGCTACTAGAAGCTAACAAAAAAGTAATCCTAGATCAAACAAACCAAAACACCACAAAAACAACCAACCTGCAGAATGTCCTCCATGAGGTGCAGTTATTTTTCATTAAATTTACAGGGGACTTGCCAGACTTTAGTGCTTTGGGGTTTCGTTTTGAATAGCTTGAATACATGGTTGAAATTGTGTATCATTGTGATCACATTGAATTAAAATGTTATCTGTCCATGGTCTGACAATTTTTGTCTTGTTTGATGTTATCTTGAAATTGCAACTACAATCTGTTTCTGCTATACATAGACATTTCTCTCATACTACTTGATCTGTAATCTCATTGTATCTGAATTAGATAATTAAGACACTTAATGTTACAGTGTAGACCAAATTAAACGTATTCTCTGGGATTTTTTCTGTGACTGTGAGAAGCTGGCAATATTCACTTGGGGATCCTGTTCTTTGAAGGGGCGGGCTTTCTCAAGTAAGAAATCAGGTGATATGAGAAAGAATGGAGCTGTAAAAGTAAAGTGTTGAGGCCAAAAGAAATTTGCTGCTATTTGTTTGCTGTCAAAACAAATAGGCCACTCTAGAAAATAGAAACCATCCTTGTGTGAATATTAAAGATGCAGTAAAAAAGGAATCTCTCATTACTGATTCTAGGTACCTTGATTATTAAGCCTTAAAACTGTAATACTTGAAGTAATCATCAAATGTGCTACCTTCAGATTTTTCATTTTATCCAGTGAGAGTTCAGTGAGGCATATCTTGAAAATGCCCTTGGTTTTTTTGGTTTGTTTTTTTGTTGTTTGAGGTTTTTTAGTGCTGGACTCTTGAGCTCTGATTAATTGTCAACTTCCACTTTTTCTAACAGATCAAATGTCTAAAAGGCCAGAGAAACTTCTCAGACCAACCCACTTTTGATGGGATTCACATTGTCAACCATTTCACAGGAGATGATGAATCATTTCATTCTTCTGATGAAGATTTTATAACTAACTCCATACAGGAGAGTGGGGTGAACTTTCATCTACCCAGGAGGACTGGTCAGATGTCTTTGGATCACACACTTGTCGACAGTAGTGACAGTGATACTGAAGAAAGTGCCCTGCAGACTGGAAATTCAG
Organism: Rhipidura dahli; assembly: GCA_013399225.1. Taxonomy (NCBI): domain Eukaryota; kingdom Metazoa; phylum Chordata; class Aves; order Passeriformes; family Rhipiduridae; genus Rhipidura; species Rhipidura dahli. Next base: position 1,228,674 of record VXAC01002933.1, on the reverse strand, counting down.
ACAAGATGGTTTCTAAGCAGAGAAGAATGGAATCTTACTCTACTACTGTGTGATTATCACTGTGACTAGCACTGAAGACTTCCATATTTCTTTAAGGCTTAAATTGTGGGGTAACTGAAACCATCCAGCAGTTGGTTTAGGTAACTATTGGATTTGGTCTGGCCTGTGATAAATATACATGTACTGTCTATCTGCCTTCTCTCTTTGCCAAATCTTGCTGATGACATGCCATTGCCATAAAACAGGCTGGGAAGAAGTTGATGGATGACAGTTTTGACAGTATTACTGAATGTTCTTTGGTTTAGAAACTACAAATATATTATTTCTTTAATGTGTAAGAAGCATTTTTGCTGTTCACAAACATGGGAATTACTTTCCTCAAAAAAATTGCTTTTGTGCAATATTTTATGCTCTGAACAAATGTGTATGTTTTACATTGTTATCCTTTTGTGATCAAGGTGGACACTAGTAAACCATCTGATCATGACACACATATATATATACTTATCTTATGCTTCTCAATTAGTTTTGGTTTTTTACTAAAGTTATTGGATGCCCACAGAAGGCTTGAAAGACAAGCCTTTATCTGTACTACTTCATATATGCAAATAATGGTCACTAATGTCATGAAGGTGTTTTTCACCATTTTCACTTAAATCTGTGTGCATCTGCTTTTGATGTTGCTAAATTACAACTGGTCTGAATATGTTAATTACAATAATGTTTATTTTGTACATATTTATGTATCTACACCAAGCTGAAAATGTACATTACTCCATTTTATATGAGGAATGTAAATGTTGCAATATTACTGTCTCTGGTATTCTAACAGGAAAATGAATTCTGTATATACACACTAAAAGTGAATTACTAAATAAAGGCAAAATACTAACTTTGCATTAAGTTTCAGACTAGCTACACTAACGGGCTCATGTCAGAAATGCTTGTTCAAAACACTATTGACTGAAATCTTTTACCTTCATGTATATGTAATGAAAATAAATTTTTCATGATTTAACAAGGTTGCAGCATTTACTATTTAGTCCCTTCCAAGCTATAGTCTTGGTTAGCACATAGTTACTTGCGGGCTCTAGATAGGTTCAAATAAGGTGAGGAATTATTCATGTCTTAGTTCTAATGAAGACATGGTCAGTGCAGTGAAAATATGTACGTTCAGTCCTCTTACAGTTTATAGTGCAGAGCTATCTAGGAAATATGCTATTGATACCATCAGCAAATAGCTGTGATGAGCAAAGCGGTAAGAGCTGAGCTGAGCAATCTGCTTCCAGTTTCCTGAAAACTGAGATCCAGTTAAACAGCCTTAGCTTCTTGAACAGAACAAGATATTCTGCTGTTGTCATAGGAACATTTACTTGCCCTTGGAGACACATGCTAGTCAAGAACATTCTGCTATTTCCATCTTATGTAATTAAACAATCCTTAAGACTTCTTTTAGTAATGTTTGCAACTGTTCTATTAAATGAAAAGAAGCAATGCAGAAGTTTGGTACTGATAGGCAGTGTGTATGTTAACTGGTTTCCTGCCCATGAGAAGCAGTGTAGTTAAAGATTGCAAAAAGTGTAGAAGCATTTTGCTGAATGCATCTGCTAATCCCATTAGGCATTTCCTTTCCCTTTATTTTGAGTACGTTTTCAGGAAGAAACGGCACTACTGAGGAGATTACAAACGTTCAAAGAACGACAGAGAAGACTGTATGGGAACAGCACATTACAGGCATCTCAACAATATGCTCTGCCCAGGTGCAATCTAATTTAAACCTTTAAGCATGTAGGTGACAAATTCCAAATTACTGATTTCTGCAGCTCATAACTTGTTTCAGTATTTCTGCCACATTTTCCCACATCATACCAGTGAATATGTCATTCCAAGTATAGTCTGGAAATTGCCACCTCTGAGTTGGACTAGCTGAGTGATCCTTGTTCCAGTTGAAAATGTCATGTATGCAAAACCAAATCAGGAGCACTTTTGTTCACAAATGAGTAACAGTCATCTTCTTTCCTTCCAATGAGCATCTGCTAACTTATGTTTGCACCTGGATCATTGTTGCCCAAGAGGATAGGTGACAAATGTCTTGTTGCCTGTCATCAATACCAGCTGCAAGCCTCTCTTAAAGGTAATGTTCTGTAATAAGTGGCAGGCGCAAAATTCAGTTGGAGGGCCATAAAAACTCTTGTCTGTTTGAATAGTGAAGTGTTATGATTTTACAATAACTGCCTTACTGTTCAAGTGATAGCAAATGCGATCAGATGGCAAGGGTTATTTCCTGAACTTTTGTGGTTTTAAAGTATACAAATAGAATAAATACTGATACTGAATAACAGCATAAATAAAAATACGCAGAAGTCCTTATCCAACTGACTACATCTCTTCTAGTGATAAAAGAGAATCACTGAAAATACTGCAGTTTCAGAAGACTTGTTTATACACAGACTAAAATACATTGCTACAAAAAGGATTAAAAGAAGTATTTACATTGGAGTTTGCATAAATTTATCAAAAACACTTTGTACATCCTGCTATTGAACCCTTCTGGGGAACTGCAACACAGAAGGAGCTGCATGTTTTTCTGGGGTATTAATGTGATCACTGTTTCATATCAGAGACAGTGTTAGTGACTTAGTGAAACTTGATGTTTATACACTTAAGCTAGAATGACCTAAAGATATGTTAGGATAAAAATATCGACATTTTATACAGGATATGCTGCTAATTCCTCTACCTGTAGAGGCTCCAAATAATGTAATTCACTTTGGGGGAAGGTAGAGATAATGCAAATTCCCTAGAAAAGACATTATGGCCATCCTGGAGACTAAAATTTTAAAAATCAACCTATAAGATAGAAGTTTGTGTAATCTGTATGGAAACTACGGTGTTATGTTTGATCACATATGGTGTTATGTTTGATCATGGACCAGCTACTAACTCTGGGTATTAAGAGGGAAGATGAAAGCTATGGATAACTAACAGATTTTTAGATTCAATGATGTACATTTTTGTTCTGTGAAATAACTCTTATCAGTATATGTTCTGTAATTCTCTAAGGGTTTTACCTGCTGATGGAGTTTTTTAGTTGGTTTTTTGGGGGGTGGGTTGGTTGGTTGGTTTTGGCTTGGGTTTTTTTTTTGCTTAAAAACTAGTCCAAGACATAAGAAAAATCAGTGAAATACACAGTAGGCAAAAGAACCAGAAATTCCTAATGATGGAAAGTACACAGTAAACTGACTTTCCATATAACCTCTACATAGCATTCAGCTTCAGAGTAAACATGCTAATGTATGCATGCCTACTTGTGCCTGGACACTAAGACACAACTGCTAGATCCAAGATCCAACAGCTTAATGCTCTCCCTTTCCAGGAACTAACACCTTATTTCACAATTATGAAAAACAAAAGCAATGTGGCATACTCTTTGAATTGCATAGTACTGCACAAGTGACTGAAATTTCTAGTGCCCCACCATGAGAACTAGAATTCCTATGAGAATGTTTTGCATAGTCTATGTTCTATAACCATTGATTCAACAATTTCTTATTCATAATGGAGGTACATTCTGGTTCTACTCCTTCCCAAAGCTGGAATCCCTCTTTTCATCCCACCCTTCAACACCACAGCCTACTGTCACTTTCCAGTTTGTGCTCACAGTGATCATTTTTTAATCTGCTCTGGGAGCAGCAGAAGTTACTTTTGTTACCCCAGCAATCAGAACAATTGCAATTAAAATCACTGATTAACTTCTGACATATTTACAGCATGCATTTATGCTACAAGGAGGACCATAAAGAAGGCAGTGACAAGATGCTGGGGGAAAAAATAAACAATAAGCAGCATGTTAAAAGTAACTTTAAAAAGTTTAAAAAAAGTAAAGACATGCTTCCCAACAGAATGCACAGTGCTACAAGTTCTAGCAGCTTTTCATAGTGGAACTGTTCTGCATAACTGTGATCCCAAGTTTTATCACTTTAAAGTGGGTATAAATTCCCCACAGTATCATCTTTTTGCTGCCTTCTCACAATCCTGACTCCCCCAAACAGGAAACTGCTTCTCCACCCCTCTGTACCAAGCAGCTAACCTGTCAAATCCTGTTCTTCAAATCCTTCCTCCCGTTGCAAAGTATCCTATCACTTCTGAACACAAAGATCTCACCTCCAGCTTGTCACCTTTCGTGCCTTATCTGTTGTTGTTTTAGCTCTAATGCTGACACGAGGCAGGTGCTGTAAACCGTACAGTGAGTTACACTGAGTAGCTCTTCAGTCTTAAGCACGACTACAACATAATCCCACCCTACTTTAAACCCCTTCTTTTTATTTTTTCCCCTCTCTTGTCACTATGGAGTAACAATGATGTGCCATTGCATTCACTACATCTTACCAAGTTTTTCTGTTTAACTTTGAATATCACACTCCCTTTGAGAAAAGCATTAGAACAACTTCGTTAAAACGCAGCCCTATATGAATTACCTCGCTGTGCCAACTCTGGGCCTGGCTTTTGGTTTTGCCACGCCGGACCACAGAACACTTGGCTGTACAGAACAGCTCGACGCTACACACGCAAAAACCATCTCAAAGGTTACTAAGCTGCGGCACACAGGTCACACCGTAAAACAAGAATAAAATCTGAATCCCTTCACCTCTGTTCGGCGTGCTGTTACTACAGATAGCATCTCCTGGCGGTGTGGGAAGAGCCCTAGGCCGATGGCTGTAGGAGGCTGCGCCGAGGGCTCCCCTCAGGGCCGAGCGCGCGGGGCGCCTTCCCGCCTCGCCGGCCTCGCGCCACCGCCCGCGGGCACGTGACGCAGCCGTCCGCGCGCTCGAGGCGGCCCCACGCCCGGCCCCCGCTAACCCCGGCCCCTGCCATGATTCGCAGCCCGCCACGCCCCGGCCAAGGCTGCTGCCCGCGCACCCTCCAGCAACAGAGCTAAACCGGCACAAGGCTTCGCTGGCAGCCTCGGGTCATCTTCGGCACCGCTCGCTGGGCAGCGCCCTCGTCCCGCTTACCCCGGCCTCACCGGCGGCATGAATCAAATCGCCCGTCCAGCCGAGATCCGGGGAGGCAGAGGATGCACTTCAGGCACAAACTAGTTTTGCAAAACACGAAACACAGCCGGTTTCGTACAAATTCTCCTCTAATCGTTTGAGAAAACCGACAGCCCAGAAGCCGGAGGTCTGTTCCCGGTTCCCGCCACCCTCACACGAGAGATTATATGCTGGATTTAGCATTTGCTTTGTTCCCTCATTTGATTTATTTATTTCTGCTGAAGGGGTTTAACCTGATTAGGAAGCAGTAGGTGAGAAAGGGCCGTCCGCAGGTGGGTTGAGCACAAGAGCCCAGCAGGGTGCCTCCCGCAGGACAGCCCCGAGCGGAGCCACGCGGCGCCCGGCAGCCCATCCTGCATCCAGCTTCCCGGAAGGCTGCAGCACCCTCCGAACGGAGACTGCCACGCCTTACAGCCCACAGCAGCACCTGTATGCATTTTGAATTTAGATGTATAACGACAAACGTGTATTTTCTTGTAACCAGGTCACATTTATGAGAGTTACTGGTAATTTAATGTGTTCTGGTGCTTTCGTTACACAGTCAAAGCGGTGGGTAGCAAGGTAAACGAAAGGGCATGAATTTATCACCCCATTTCAGAGGCAAACGAGAAAGACTGTTTTGCAAAAAAGTAACAGTGAGTCAACGAAGAAGCATACACGAAATTATACGTAGTTGTCCTAATCTGGTTATTTCTACTGATTCCAGCATTGATTCTCGAAGCTGAAAGTGTGGATGATTTTCGGAGTAATCAACCTAAGGTGCAGCAAGGCGACCGCGGTACACAGATGCCGTAAGTAAAACTGCTGTGCCCAGCACCAGGAACTTTCCGGCAAAAATGAAGGTGTCAGTCGTGTTCTTCAGCTTCCTTTTGTGTCACAGTAAAGCATCACGCAGTTGTTGGACATCTTTACTCAAGGTGGTGTTCGCTTGCTTAGTTAGATTTTAGGAAGTCAGGTTAATCCTAGGAACCGTAGGGGCTCACAGGCACCAAGCGGCTCTTTTTTCTAGAAATGCTTCGGGGCCAGTGGTGAAAAAAAAGCACCTGGTCTCAAAGCCAGCATGCTCCTGAGCGTAAGGGAGGCTGAAGTTTGCTTATGTCATGTCCGACTTCAGTCTCAGTCGTTTCTGAACGGGAAATGGTGTTAAACCTCGATTCGCTCACTGCAGAGCCGCAGTTTAGGCAGCCCTACAGTCACTGAAACGAAGTTGCTGATGGCCTGAGATGTCTCAGAGCAAAGCCCAGAACCGCCTCAGAAAGATACAGAACACCCGAGCCTGACTTCCTGGCTGCATTAGGAATCCGAGACGAAACCTGGAAGACTGTGTTTTTGGGTCATGTGCGTGCATAAAGCAAAGCGAACCTTTTTCTTTTTGCGGAAGGTAGCAGGTTTCCCCGTTGCGCAACGCGGGGGTCCCCACAGGCGCAGGATGCTGCCTGACGCGAATGCCCGCTACCGTGTTCATCTGCGGTGCCCCACGGATCCTCCCCGAGTTAGCACCTGAGCACTGGCACGCAGACGACGAGGGCAATCTCTTCCCACTTGCCTNTAGTGTCTGAATCGCTGTCAAGCGACAGTAGCCGAAGGGGGGGGGGCGGGGGGGGGCATCTCGCCTACCTCTTCCATATTTAACCATTACCTAAATCCGAAGGGAAATGAGCAAACCTCTAGGCTTGGGTCTTAAGGTATTTTCAGCGCCGTTGGGCGTATTTATCCCAGAAGAGTTTTCCACAACAAGTTATTTCTAGTCTAGGAGAGGTCTCCGTTGCCCAGGACCCGGCCTTAGTCCCGATTACAACGCCACGCACGGCACGATGGCGGCGGGACATGCGTCCGGGCCAAGGGCAGGGATGCGGCGGGGAGCGGGCTCGGCAGGGCGAGCGCCGGCTGCCCTAGCCCCTGCCCTCTGGCCGCCCGAGTCAATCTGTGTTTTGAATCTGTGACTTGTTCTCGTTGCGGAAGTCGAAGGGGATCCAAGAATAGTTCAGATAGATGTGTGTAATTTCTAGAACAGAACCCCGAGAGAAACGAAACGCCCGATTCCAGAATGACACTTCGATGTCACTGCAGCGAGCTCTGTGAGGTGGAATACGGTAAGACGTTTTCATTTAAGGAAAACTGAGAGAGAAACAGAGGAGGGGAACACTACTGATTTGTGAGGTTTTGGCGCTTTTTAAAACTTTTTTTTTTTTTTTTTTTTTTTTTTAGAAACCCCTAAATAAACCTCAGGAAG
>VXAC01002933.1:1078261-1221330 GCA_013399225.1 Rhipidura dahli | reverse complement strand
CTGAAGGAGTGTAAAGAAAAAAAAATAAAAAAAAAAAAAAAAAAAAAGCCCACTCAATCACCATTGCTCCTTAAAGGGAGGCTAAATTTAAAGTCACCCAAACTAGCAGGCTGCCGCGCATCCCCCGTCCGCAGCCCAGCTTCCTTCGCCCCTCCAAATGGGTAAGTGTTCTCGCTTCTCTCGCCTCGCGTGGGCAGCTGCGGGCGGGCCGGGGCGGCAGCGACCCCTCTCCTCTCAGCTGGGACCCCGCGCCGCTCCGGCCCTNCAGCGGGAACCGGGGCGGGCGGTGGCCAGGTGGGCTGCGGGACTCGCCTTCCCACGGGCCCGGCTCCTGCCTGGCCAGGTCCGGCCTTGGGAAGCCGGCGGTGCCTCCGCGGCGTGACCTTTGGAGGGAAACGCGGCAGAAACTGCGCCGGCGCCCGGAGACCCCAAAGGCTGCGGCCGTTGCTGTCGGGGCGCGGTGGGGTAACACGTTATCGGGCCGCTTTGATTTCTCTGCTCCCTCCGTGCGGGCCCGCTGGCTGCTAGCCCCCACTCAAGGATGAACGCAGGCACAGGTGGGTCTAGGCAGCAACGCTCCCACCCGGCGCCGTGCCCGGGGGCGGCGCCTCCCCATCAGCGCTGAGCGGCCCTGCCCCTGCCGGGTGCGGACAGGCCAGAGCTTTGTGGCGCAGCCAGTGCCGCCACCTGCGGGACAGTTCCCGGACCCGCTGACGTCCTTCCCTATCTTCCCCGTTTGTAAACCCGAGGCCGCTGACGGGAGAATAAAAAAAAAAATTTAAAAAAAAAAAAGGCAACTTGCCGAAGTCCCCCAAAATAATGTGGATTAAACTCGCTATTCGCAAAATCAAGTGTAACGGCAGAGGCGGCCCGGTGCTGGACTGGTTCAAATTAACCTCTCCGGCCTTCCTCCGAGGAGTCAGCTCGAAGTAGTTTTGTTTAACCAGATTTTCCCCCGACTCCCCGCAGGTTTCCCACCTCGTATCCTTTCCCCGCCCCGGCTTTCGGTACCCGCAGCTACGAGGTGCCGCGGCGCAAACAGCTGCGGGCCGCAGGAGAGATTCCGTTTTGTTCGTTTTCGTGTTATCGTGGTTCGCGCGGGATGGGTGAATCAGTCCCTCCGACAGCAACAGCCTCTTAGGCGCCAGATTTAGGCTGTCGGGTTTGTAACGACTCTCCCTCCCGTCCTGGTAACAACCCCGCGCCGGTCAGCCCGTCCAGGGTGGCGGGACCTGATAAGCTGTTTCGGAGGGGAGATTTGTTGGCGCCGCTTCTACCGTGGCTGCCGGCGCGAGGGCAAACACGGAGGCACGGTGCGCCCACTTGGCCGAGTGCGGATGCGCTCCCTTGGAGGAATGGGATAACACCCGACCGCGCCCCCCAGCTCCCTCAACCCCCGCTCGTCGGAAGAAAGGTGCCCAGCTGCTGTTGTTGCCAGATCCCCGCAATCCGGCAGCGGCCGTCGGAGCGTGGCCGGGGCGGCCCCAAGGCCACGGTGGGAGGGAGGGGGGTAAAAAGCGTTGCTGGGGGTGGTTGGCGNCGGCGGGCTCGGCGCCTTCCCGCAGGTCGCCTCCCCGCCGCCGCCGCGCAGGAGACTCGGGGGTGACGCTCGCCGCCGCCGCCGTGCCCGGCTCTTGGAGAGGGAGTGCGGCCGTACCGGCCGTGGCAGCACCCCACCATGCCGAGGTCCTTCCTAGTGAAGAGCAAGAAAGCGCACAGCTACCACCAGCCTCGCTCCGCCGACGAGAACTACAGCCTGCGGCTGGAGACGGTGCTAGCCCAGATCTGTGCAGGTAGGAGTCCCTCGGTCGCAGCCTCGCTCTGAGACAGCCCACCCGTCCGGCATCACCCCGGTGCCCGCGGTACCGGGCGGTCGCTGTGCAGCCCCTGCGGGACGCCGGAGGGACCGATGCGAGCTTGGAGAGAGTCGGGCATCAAACCTTGGTGGGAGCGGGCGGCCGCGGGAGGTGGCTGGCTCCCACCAAGGACCCACACTGAGGATTTCCCTCTTCTCCTTTGCCCTGCAGACAGTAAGATCCCTGAGGACACGGAGCTGTGCCGCACCGCCCTGCCCGATCCGGAGCCTTCCCAGGGGCGCTTTTCCCCGGAATCCCACCTCACCGAGGCTGCCGATGGCACCTCCGAGTCAGCGCCCAGCTGCGAGGGCAGTGTCTGCGACAGAGTGTCCGAGTTCGAGGATTTCTGGAGACCTCCCTCGCCCTCCGTCTCGCCAGGTAGGACCGGGGCGAGCAGCGCGCAGCGAGGGTCCGGCTATGTGTCCGTGCTCGTGCCGTGGGGCAGCGGAGCATGTATCTCATGCCTAGGCGCCACCACCACAAACGAGTAGAAGGGACAGATTTGCCCGTCCCTTTTTAAAATTATTATTTTCCCCACAGAGTTGCCAGAATCTGTTCCTTCCACTCGTTTTCAGGCTACCTCTTTCGGGTTGCTTTTCCGGCCCGTATCGTGCTGCTGAGGGAGCAGCGGGTGACAGGCTGTTGGAAAGTTGTCATGACATCGGGTGTTGATTTTTTGGTTTGTGATTAATTGTTAGAGGAAAGCCGGGTTATGTTTAGAAGTTCCCCGCACTCTCCTACAGACTTCTGCCCACACGGAGCTCATAAGTCTTTTAAGACAGCACAGTCAATCTAAATATCTGTAGTAAACAGCGTTGATTTTACGTTTTGTACAACCTGCTAGACATTTTTCCTAACGCCTTTTCAGGTTACTTCTTGCCTCCTGCCTATAAAAAATAATCTGTCTCTCCCTTCCCCCGTCCCCCTCTCTTTTGCTATTTGTGGTTTTTTGTTTTTTTGGGTTTTTTTATGTTTGTTTGTTTTTCTTCTCTAAAAACACATTTGTGAAAACCAGAGGGAAAAAAAAAATAATGATAGTCAGATTTAAACACCCCAAATCCAGGAAACTCACACTTATGGCTGCAGCGCCTGTCTCTAGCTCCCTTGTCCTGCCTTTGATGTGGCGGGAGCAGTGGGAGATGCTGTCCCTAGCCTGGCACAAACACTTATCTCGTTTAAAAATACAATGGTGCCATTTTAGAACAAAAATATGTATATATATATATAAAACCACTTTTTAGTGCCTCGATTAAAAAGTGACAGCTGCAAAAAAAGGCAGTTTTTTATCTTGATCAAGGAAAATTTATGTCAGCTTTACGGACTGACAGCAGACACCAGCAAACGAATGCTTACTCCCGGTTTGCTACCGTTTCTCACTTCGACTTTACAGTGTCCTTCCATGTGAATGGCTGATTGTAATGATATGGATTTGCATTTTTAAAGCCTCATCTTCTTTCAAGAGTCCTAAGCTCCTTTGAGGGGACATTCAAAATGCTGTCCAGCATCAGCCACAGGACACTTTCAGTCAGTACAAATAAAAGACCAGACCAAATGCAGCAATGCAGAAGTCTCTCTTCTGAAAATATTTCTGCACAGACTGTAGCAACGTGTGTAATTTTTGTCCTTATGAATTTGTCCTGCTCCTCCTTTCCCAAGTAACTACAGTTTTTGCACAGAAAACAGATAATTTTCACAGGGTATCAAAAAGACAGATGTAAAATAGAGCAGGTATTTTGCCAGGTCTTCTCTGCTTTTTCCTCCTTCCCACTCATTTCTTCCCTCACTGTGGGATTCATCAGATCCCGGCTAACAGTCTGGCTGGTCAGGTAAGATAGCTTTACAAAATGGGGAAGATGTCCCCAGATCAAGATTTTTCAAGGTGGGTTGGGCAGTCCTGGGGCTGTCTGATCCCATTCACAGGAGGTCTGGGAAGGTAAGGGATTTCAAGTACTGTAACAGCTTTATTAAATGAATCTCAGTGCATTGAGAAAGGTGCTGTTATATTAATGATGTAGGCAGTGGCAACAGGATTAGATAGTTGGGCTTTCTCCCACAGCTCCCCTCCTCCAGCCCCTCTGCCTTCCAGCTGCTTTGTCAGATTCAGAGTGAAGCTGAAATTTGTGTCTAGATCACTTCTGCAAGATGCAGTGATGAGAGAATGTATTCCTGCAATTGTATCTGGATGTGGCACAGTTTTTGTGCTTTGCCAGGCAAAGCAGATGAGAAATGATGGTTCTAAATCATGCTGAAGGCAGGTGTGGTGAGTAGTACTACCACTCCTGTATCTCTAGAAATGAACATAGGTGCAGGTCACTTCAATATGCAGTGAAAGCTGTATTTCACTTTTTGTATTTTCACTTCGAGTGCTGTGCTGCTGATGTGGATGGTCATACAACATACAGACATAATATCTGTTAACTCCATCAGTGCAAATCATTTTGTTATTGACCCTCACTTTCTGCATGTGTCTCTAATCACATGCATTTGCATATGCAGAAGGTGCATGGGAGCTCAGTGCAGCAGTATTAGTATCTCCTGATGAGCCTGTTGATGCTGCAGAAGGAAGGAGACTTTTACTGTGTAGAAAGCATAGTTTTTTGTCTAAGAGGACATTTGAATCTTTCTTTGCTGTGCATATCAATCTGTTCCCAACCATTTAAGGTTGAGTTTGTCTTACCTTCTAAAACAAGCACTGATTTTTTTTTTCTCCCAGAAACAGTCTATATAATGGCTGCACAGAATTTCTAGGAAAATGTGGGAGAATATTTCTCTCCAGCACTGCTTCCCCCTAGATGCTGTGGAGAAGAGGCACACATGGAAGTTCCCTGCAGTGTGGCAGAGCAGGGTTTGCAGGTTACTTTGCCACTGGGCTAGGACAGCTTGAGTATAGTGTGAGTGACTGCCCTGCATTTGTGCTTGAGAGGGCTCCAAAGCATGTGAGGTGATGGAAGGAACATTGCACGCAAACTGATCTGTGGTGCAGTGTTCACTGTATACTGTATTGCCAATTCCAAGGGCTCAAAAATCAGGTCAGGCTTTCCTTTCCTCTCACTCAATGAACTGGCTCAGAAATCAAGACTGTAAGTAATACCTTATGGATATTCAGTTCTAGTGTCAAAATATTGAGAGTTTATGTTGTCATGCTTTTCTTACAGTCTGAGCTACAAGTTGACTTTAAAAGGGAAAAAAAATTATAACAAGAACAAACAAAAGCAAAGCTGGGGGCCTGATGAAATCATGCCATTTTAAGAGCTGGGACTTCAAGATAGGTTTGAATTTTGTGATAAAATCGTGAGAGATGGCAACACTGAAACTGGTTGCAAAGATACAAGATAGATGAAGCGATGCTGACCACAACTTTGCAGTCTGTGCAGAACAGGAAAAATCATGCTGAACACCATGTCAGCTAATTTGATTTCATCACTCTCTTCAAATGTCCCAGCTGGTATGTGTGCATATATTTCCAACCAAAAGACTGCTAATTTCCGTGGAAGAATTTGAGACTGTTAACATCTGAAGTTATGTAAAAGATAGGAAAAAGTTAAGTAATTCAAAGCTCAATTTTAACCTCATTTTTTACTACCTCCTGTAACCTCTCAGTGACCACTTCCCTATCCAAATGGATAGCCTAACACATCATGCCTTCTTTACTACTCCCATTTATCTTGGTTTGCCAAAGGCTGAAAAAGCCACAGGAGCTGACATGAATAAGAAAGGGAGCAACTGTGGGTGGACAAATTTTTGCTTAAGGGGGGTTACTCTGGAAGCCCAAGTTATAAGTGATGCCAATATCTCTATGAAGGCATCAGCATTGGACACATTTGACTCTCCCAGTGCTGCTGCCTGCTATGATGAGGAGTGAAAGCAGTGCACCTTGGGCATTAATCAGAATCTCTGGCAGACATAGTTGGGGTCTGGTGCCTCATGTTCCATGCCCAGCTGTGTTTTCTTCCATGTGAGGGTCCTGGAGCATTGGTGTCTTTAGACACTCCTTTCACAGGCTGTGCTCCTGCCATTGCATCAGACTCTGCTGTGGGCCCTCAAGTGTGATTCATGTGCTGCCTGCTGCATTGTTCAGATGCCACTGCTGAAGGCGACCCTCTTAGAGCCTGCTGAAGCCATTTGAGCCTGTCCTGGTGGAAATTTGCTTTGATTATGACTCCTAGAAAAATTGTTCTGTGTTTTCAGGTGTTATTGTGGCCCATCCTGAAGATTTTACAAAGCTCTCTGTTTTAGGTGGACTCGGTTTCTTTTTATGGAGAACCTCAGAGCAATCTGAAACAACAATGATTTTCTTTCAGATGAGGAGTAATTTTAGTTTACTTTTTTTTTCTGGAAAAGTGAAGCATAACATGCAAGCTCCTCAGAAGGTGTTACTTATTTAAGTTATGCTGTGGTGTATTTATGGTCAGTTGTGGCATGAAGTTGAGAGACTAGATTTGGGCATTAAATTGTGCAACAAGATGTTTTAAATTTTGTTTACCAAGTAAATCTCTGCACATTTGCTTTGTCTGGCATGTCTGTAATATTATATTTGCTATATGGATGTGTGGGATCTCCACCAGAGCTTAAACGTGTGGACTGTCAGCTTTGATGTCCATCTTAGGACATGGTAGATATAGATTTCCAAGAAGCTGCACATAAAACCATAGGAAATTGCAGACAGAGTTGTTTAGAGTCTTGCTAGTCAGATAAGTGTGTCACCCAGGCATCCAGAGATGGAGGTGGACAAAACTGGTGTCAGCTTTAACTAATTTGGCTGGGACATGGGGTAAGTAGGTAGTACTGGACGCTCAGACCCTAATGTGCAATATAAAATGTCCTCCCATTGAGATGAAAGGGCAGCCTCAAAGTGCAGTACAGGGGTCAGGCTCTGCAGATAAGCCTGGGTGCTGAGACTGTTCTGCCTCATGATAGTGTCTGGGTTGTGAAGCTCACCAATTCCCATGCCCTTGTGTTTTCACAGCCTCAGAGAGATCTGTATGTCCATCCCTAGACGAAGCACCCCCTTTCTCGGTGCCCTTCAAACCGTACATGTGGAACAGCCTGGGTGGCTCTGAGCTCAGGCACCTTGTGCAAAGCTACAGGCCCTGCCCGACTCTGGAGCGGACCTCAGCCCTGGGGCTCTTCTGTGACCGAGGCTCTGAGCCCGCCCTCTACGGTGCTGAGTGTAGCTCTTCCCTGGGACTGTACGGTGACTTCAGCTCCCCGGGCCCGGGGCTGTTTGAGCGGCCGCCGGCAGCAGCTTCTGGACTCTATGCTGAAACACAGCCTGGGCTGCAGCAGGACAAGGGGCCAGGTGGCATCAAAGTGGAGTCAGACCTCTTGTGCCGCCCAGTCCTCATCAGTACTGGCTCTTACAAGTGTGTCAAGTGCAGCAAGGTAGGGATCCCTTTCTCCCACATTGCGTATGACTTTCTCCCAGCCCTTTCTCCCTGGCAAACTTGACCCTGTGTACTCTCTTTCCTCAGGTCTTCTCCACACCGCATGGCCTTGAGGTACATGTGCGCCGCTCACATAGTGGCACGAGGCCCTTTGCCTGTGACATGTGTGGCAAGACCTTCGGCCATGCAGTCAGCCTGGAGCAGCACAAGGCTGTGCACTCGCAGGTGAGAGTGGGGTGGCTGCCAGGGTGAACGGCTGGGGTCCAGGGCCAGCTGCTCTATTCGGCTGGCCGGGGAAGCCATGAAGGCAAATACGGGGCAAGGAGGGAGAGAGCTAAACTGAGGAGGGGAAGAGCATGTGGTAGGGTTGCAGTGAGCAGTTGTAGGTGAAGAATATGGTGGCAATCAGAGGAAAGGGTGGCCAGTTAGTGAGCAAAGGAGCAAATCAGGTAATTAAAGAGCACAGGCTTTGTTTCCATTCTTCAGACCTTTCAAGCTTCTGTATGAAGCAATGGGCACTTCTGTCACTCCAGAAGTAACAGAAAATAATAAATGTTCACCCTCAGAGCTGGAAATTGTAATGCAGATGTGGGCTTTTTTTTAACAACTAGAACAACTCAGTGTGCTTTCTTCTGATGCAGCTCTCCTCATTCTTTTTCCTCCCTCCCCCAAAGAAGTGAGCCTTCCCTTGTTCGTAGTCATTTTTGTTAGTGCAGGGAACATCTGAATGACCAGTCAGGTACAGAGCACTGACTTCACCCATCTCGACCCACTGAGTCACACACCAAAAGAACATGGTAGTTAATTTTGGTAGGAGGACTTGTAACATTTTCCACCTGCTGATACTATGCCATATTTCCCCTTCCCCACCCACTTGACCAGGCAAATCTTCCTTCCTCAGATTGGCTTCTGGAGAATAGAGTTACAGCACTAGTTTTTTTCTCTTTAATTTATAAGTTCATGAGTGTGCAATCAGCAGAGCACACAGTGAAGGGAGACACCTCATTACACATTAAACAATGGTGAAAAGAGCACCACTGCATAAAGTGTCCATGGAAGGGCCAGCATTTTGGGGAGAGTGCAATCAAAAGCCAAATGAAGACAGTGGTTGTGTGAAAGCACAGAAGAAAGAGGAAGGAAGTTAAGGGATGGAAAGTTAAGGGATGGGAAGAAGAGATAGTATATGGTATAAGAAAGTGGTAGAGAGGAGTGTGTGAGGGAGAGGTGAGAGACAGGTCTTAATGCATTTGTTTTTATATGTTGAAGTAGTAAGCTGAAAAGCTGTTTGTCCCAGGTGCTCTACATACTTTCCACTTGAAGTTTAATGGAACTACAGATAAGCAGTTAGCTGTTACCACGCCAGAACTCAGTCTGCCACAGGGATTTCCCAAGAGACCCAAGCAGCCCTTGGCACCTACTTTCCTGTGTACAGTGGAGAGGTGGCCTCTGAACAGTGCTGCAGCTGTTGGGCTTCCCAGTAGAGTGGTCATGTCTGTGGCCACTGATAAAATGTTTTGGCAGACTCTGCCCATTCCACTGGGGCTGCTCCCACATGGCCATTCCTGCCAGCAGGAAGAGCTGTTCAATTAAATTTTAGTAAGGAACAGTGCACAGCATTAGGAGAGGATGCATTATCTTTTTTATCATGTGGCGCTGCTATCAAGCCAGTGTTATCATCTGTGTAGGCCAGTCCAGCTTTCGGGGGAAGTGTAAGTTCTTACTAAGGTAGAAGGGGTGACACTGATGTGCTGCTGGGCAGTTTGTTGCTGATGGGATCATTGGTGCGATATAATGTGTGTATCTGGGCTCATCTCTCTGCAGGAACGTAGCTTTGATTGTAAGATTTGTGGCAAGAGTTTTAAAAGATCTTCTACGCTGTCCACCCACCTGCTCATCCACTCAGACACCCGACCCTATCCGTGCCAGTACTGTGGGAAGCGGTTCCACCAGAAATCTGATATGAAGAAACACACCTTCATTCACACAGGTCAGCCCTGCAGCTGCTGGTGTCAGCTCCAACACGAGGGCAGGTCTCTGAAGCGGTTTCTCTGCAGCATTCCCTTCCTCCTCAGCTGGGACAACGCACACACCTCCATATGCTTCTCACTGCCTCGCTCCTATTCATGCTATCTGAGCTGTACTTGGGCAAAGGAGGGTGATCTGAATGAGATTTAATGAACAGCAGCTGCAAAATAACCTACAAAAATCCTCGCAATCCAATCAGTGTTCCCTTAATAGGATCCACCAATGTTTATTCAAAGGGCTTTTGTGTAAGATGATTTGTAGAGTATTATATTCGTGTAGCCTTGATTTACAGCTGAGGTCCCAGGAAAATGACAGGTGAACTTGATTATAGCATTGCTTTTTTCAGGATCTACCAATTTACAATAGGAACAACAGGAGGCTCCTCCTCTAGATCAAACACTAAACTGGAGGGCCTAGGTCTAAATCTAAATATTTGTTCAGAGATTGTCTGCACTTCCACCTGGACATTCTGAGAAATGGCTGCAGTTTGATACAGAATGGAAGGAGAGGTGCAGAGTTCTCAAGTTTCACTGTTAGTAATAAACGTGGAAACTACAACAAAGTACAGGTGAATCACCAAAGGAAATTGTTTCGAAAATATCATTCAGTGAGAAGGCAGATTTATCAGAAATCATTAAAAGAAAATCTTGCACTTCAGATTTGCACTTTTCACTTAAAATAGAGGGAAATTAATCCTGTGTAAGACACGGAAGAATTTGCAGACATGAAATAGCAGTTGTATTGGCCAAACCCAAGGTTCAGATGACCAAAATACTTTTTCCTGACAGTGGCCACTAGCAGATATAAAGGGTGAAGCCTAAGAAGAGCAAATATGTAGAAAGATATCACTATATGTAGCACTGCTTGGCTATGACTTTTCTAGGTGACAAGCAGTGAATAATAAATGTTACTTATAAAGATTTTTCACTGAAGGTTGCTGGATGAAAATGAACTATTTATGAAGTAATCCATAGTAACTTTTTCAAATGAGGCTTAATCAAGTAGAATTTCAGACAAATTTTGAATCAGTCAGATTTTTTTGTTGTGAGATCAGAAACTGTGCCTGGGCTTTTAAAGTGCTAAGATAAAAGCAGGTACTTAACTGAATCCAGGTTTCCTTTCATAGGCACCATATACTAGTGAAATGAGCCTTCAGCACATTTTGTATGGTTTTTTTTTTTTGATTCTAAGAATCTGATCTTCAAACATCCAAAGAGTTTGTTGTTCCCAGATGAAGCCAGTGGGCTCTGCAGGTGCAAAGCCACTTTGAAAATGCGGCTTGGTACTGTGGTTGGGTTCCCTTTTATTTGTTATTTGATAATAAACAGTATGAAAATATACTTAGATCGTGCTCCCATGGCGTTTTGCCACTGACTCCTCTGTAGGAGTTCCAGAGGCTGCATTTATTCCCATTTACATTATTTGCCTGCAGGAGAACATCAGGGCTCTGACTGCTAGCATTTCAGTGTGGGAACAGAGAGAACAGATGTCTGGATGAACCCTGCCCTTCAGGATTCACTTAATGGCCCTTATACCTCCCCTGGGGACAGACCCCAGATCACTGGCTTTGTTTTAACAACATCCATCTACCTATTCCACCTGCCCCCATGCTGATGGTATAGTAATCGATGTCAGGCATTCATCAGTTTTCCAGGAGTTATTCATGTTCCTAGGACACAAAGCCAGTTTAAATTGCACAGAGTCCATGCAGACAAATACATTCACAAAGTGTGGTGTCCTGAGAGCACTCTGTGCTTCAGGCTGCTCCCAGGACTATACTGGGCTGGTGAAGGTGCAGCCAACTCCAGGCCTGCTCAGCTGCAGTGGAGGCTCAGCTTATGTTCTCTCTGGGGCTCCCAACTGCAGGTTTTTTTGTAAGAATGACTTCATAGGTTATAACACAGAAATCTCTTTGATAAGCTCTAAGGCCCAGTGTATATTTGCTGTTGTCCCATGTTAATCAGCCTGTTGCCTCTTTCACAGCCTCTCTCTTTCCCACCTTCTGCTTGCAGGTGAGAAGCCTCACAAGTGCCAGGTGTGTGGAAAAGCCTTTAGTCAGAGCTCAAACCTCATCACTCACAGTCGGAAGCACACAGGCTTCAAGCCCTTTGGCTGTGATCTGTGTGGCAAAGGCTTCCAACGAAAGGTGGATTTACGGAGACACCGGGAGACACAGCACGGCCTGAAATGAGTCCAAACTACAATACAGAAAGCACCTACAACACTATGAGAACAGACTCCCTTGGCTTCCCTGCTGGACCTAAGCCCTGTCTTGAACACAGACCCTGGCATTACCTTTCTGAACAGGAGCTTAAGGAGGAAAGAAGAAGACAGAGCCAAGTGTTGACAGCTCAGCCTGAATGAGTGTGAAAAGAGAAAGTAAAGGCTGGGGTTCCTCTATTTCTCTTCCCCTTGTTGTTTCTGAAATAACACTGAAAAATAAGCCTTTTAGATATACAGCCTAATACTCCAAAGATGGATAAGCTACCAAATATATGCAAGCTGGAAAATATTTCTCCCATGGCCACGGCAAACCCCTTCAAGTTTTCAATAGCTTGAATCAGCTGGCAGGGACACTTGGTTATAACAGTGTTTACCTGGGGTAATGACAGAGAGCCATCAGCACTTGCCCTGGTTGAGTTCAGTGCTGAATGGGTTCACTCTTTGATGACTTCATGTTATGAAAACCTGGAGGATCAGGACTGTGCAGTTTGACATCTTGCTGGTTTTTAATCAAAGGTACCAGCTTGGGTCCAATCCTGCTCTCACTTGTTCTGGTGCAAATCAGGAGCTGCATCAACAGAGAGGTCCTTTTTATCCTCCCTGAGCCATCTCTCTGTCTGTGCAAGGCCTGACTGCCAGTGTTTGAAGCATGGAGGGTTACTTCTTCCTACATCCACTAGGGAGAAGGAAGCTTGTGAAAGACCAGTGGAAAAGCCAAAGCACAGAATTATGCCTTAGAACTAGAAACCAATCCAACAAGTGATCCTGCCTGAAGAGGGCAGGAGCACAGGGAGGCACAGCCTTTTTGTCCAGAACCATTACTGGCTTTTACACTCTGGGCTTGTTCTAATAACTGGAAAACAGCTATTCAATAGCATCATTTGTATATTTGTTTCTGGTTTTTTTTTTAGTTTTTAAAGGGAAACTTTCTGAGGTGGGCAGGACTTACTATAAAAGTATAATTTACCTAATTTGCCTTAAACAACTCTGCATGTACCTCAGAGTAAAAAAAAGCTGTTTTTACTTTGTTGTCAAGTTTGTAAATGTCCTTATTTAGATTTTATGGAGTGTCTTACATTTCTTGGTACATATTTATTAGAACAATGTTTTAAGTTAATAAAGTATTGAGGATGGTCCAGAGTGATTTTTATTTAATATGTAACTGATTATTTGTGAATGTGAACCATTACAACAATATACCACAGTGATTGTCAGGAATGCAGCATCCAAGGAGGTAATGCAGGCATAAGGGTTGTATTTGTCCAATTCCCACTGATTTCAGATAAACACACTTTTGAAGACTGGGGTACACTGTGGCTAGGACTATTAACCATAAAAGGGTTTAAAAGGGAAACAGCAGTTCTAAGGTTCTGCTTTGGAAATGCAGACAGCCAGAAGTCCCTGCTTAGCCCAGGAGCAACTTGAATGTCTCCCGTAAGATTAAATGTCTGTGCCTTGGAGTTTGCAGGGACACCTGAGCAGCAGGTGCATCATTTGTACTCAAGCCTGTTGGGACTGACAGTACAGCCTTTTGCCTGCCTTTTGTCAGCAGAGCTGCTCCATCTGGCAGTTGCAGCCCATACAAAGGAGAAGCAGGAGAATGGTACAGGGATGCCTTGTCCTTTTCCCAGCAGAGCACAGCATGGTAGCCTGGGTTTTTACATGTGCATGCAATCTTGTGTGCCTGCACAGGTATATATATACACTCATGTTTCCAGCTTTGTACATTTATACCGGACAAAGCCAGTGAGAGGCCCCCTGTGTCCTGCTGGGCTGGCCCAGCCCTGGGACACCCTCCCCACCCGAGGCCGGGTCAACTCACCTGCCGTGGTGTCACCGAGGTCACCCTGTGCTTCTGCTTTTTGCCACCTTGAGAAGTTCCCCTCAGGGCCGCCCCGGCGGGCCGTGTCCCTGTCCCCTCAGGGCCGCCCCGGCGGGCCGTGTCCCTGTCCCCTCAGGGCCGCCCCGGCGGGCCGTGTCCGTGTCCCCTCAGGGCCGCCCCGGCGGGCCGTGTCCGTGTCCCCTCAGGGCCGCNGTGTCCCTCCCCCCGCAGGGCCGCCCCGGCGTGCCGTGTCCGTGCCCCCTCAGGGCCGCCCCGGCGGGCCGTGTCCGTGTCCCCTCAGGGCCGCCCCGGCGGGCCGTGTCCGTGTCCCCTCAGGGCCGCCCCGGCGGGCCGTGTCCGTGTCCCCTCAGGGCCGCCCCGGCGGGCTGCGGCTGTGACCCCTCGGAGCTCACCCGCTCGGAGCGTGGGGCTGCTCAGGCCGGGCTTCACAGGCCGAGCTCTCACTGAGCAGAAACGCAGCCACAATCACGGCAACCAGGCCGAAGGGCTATGGCACAGCCAATGCAGGACGTGCCAGGTGTTCTGAAGATCACATTAGGCCCATTATGCTGGGTTAATTAATGCAGAAGGTCAGTGCAGGAGACTCCGTGGTGATGAGGAAGGCTTGTGATGCCCAGGCTCCAGGGAGTGGCACAGGTAGGCTTCGGGCTGCCCCAGGGTGATGCTCAGTATTTATTTTACAGGGAAGCTGCTGTTACAGATGGAGTGCTGGTCAGGGGTTCTGGGTGTGGGCTGGCTAGGGTGAAACAGTTGCCCCAGTCCCTCTGCCTTCATGAGGGCCTTTCCTGCCAGGTACAGCCTCCCTCCATTTCTCCTTCTGGGCAGGCCTTACTCCAGCAGGCCTTGGGCAGGCTCAGTTGTTGGCATTTACTTTCAAAACTACAATAGCAGTGTGTGCTTGCCTCCTTGGAGCAACCCATTTCCAAACAGGGCAACTAGTGTGGTTTGAGTCCAGTGCTATTCTGCTGGGTGGGGTGGGTGGCTGGGGAGGCAGCATGGACACAGCTCAGGTGGCAGGAATGTTCTTCATGGGGAGAAACTTGCAGGTGATTTATTGGTTTAAGTGTATATCCTCCCAGAACAAGGTGCAGTTAGTGGTGTGTCCCAGGGCACCACTGTTGGGCCACGGCTCAGACCCAAACCCCCTGAAATGTTTGTGTGTGGCTGCATGGGACGGTGTTCTCATGTCCCCAGCCCTGCCTGCATGAGTGCCAGCTGCTGGTTTGGGTGAAATGCAGCTACCCATGGGGAAAAGTCATGGCTTTAAGGTGGGGAATTGAAATGAAGAAGAGGAAGGGAAGATTTATCTGGGGAGAATCAGAACAGGCTACTGAGAGGTTGTGGAGCAAGTCTGAAGACTGGAAATATCTCTCTCAATGTTCTCTGTGCCATTAAAAATGCATTGTGCATATTACATGACCCATTATTCATGAAGCAGGTTCCATACCTTTTGTTTGCCAGAGTAACAGTAGAAAGGGTAAGGAGAGACACTGGAGCACACCTTTGTTTCTTTCGGTAAATTTTTAATGACACCTCTAGCTAACCAGTTGGTGAAGCTCAGTTCCTGCATAAAAGTGGAAAGGCAGAGCTATCTACGGGACAACTAAGCCTTTCAGAAGCTAATTTGAGCTTGTGTTCATCCACACCAACAATGATTAAATTACCTATCAAGTGTGCAGAGCTATCAGGATTCAGGGCATTGAAAAACAAGGTGAATTTATCTGATTGATTTAAAAGACATGGGTGGAACAAGTGGGTTATAAAAAGAAAAGGTCTATTCCTTACAGATATTATAGAAGTACTTCTCTGGCAAGATAAAGAACTTTTCACTTTGCTTCCAAAAGTTGTTTTGCCTGCACAGAAAAAAAGTTTATTAGTCGGAATCAAAATGCTTTATCCAAATCAGTTAGCAGGCTGAATTAATTCATGAGGCAGAAACAAAGCACCTTATTAGGTTCCATCCGTATGCCAAGCAGAGATGTTTAAAATTAAAATATGCAAACATCATCTGTATTTTCTATACAGTCAGTTTCCAAAAGCTGATAGTAACACTCAGATTGGATATTGCAACACAAGTTAGAGAGCAGCTTTTCTGGGTCTTGCTCCTTCCTCAAGCAAGACATTTGTTGCAGTTGATGGGGGGAGGGAGGAAGAGGTTTCTAGAATGAACCTTGGGTGAAAGATTGCGAGAGTGGTGCAACCCTACTTGCAAGCTGTGCTGCTGTTGCATGTTGCCAAAGGTGTGTTCCTCAAGTCTCTGCATTTTCCACCTGTAAGAGAGAAAAACCAAACAGGTCAGTTGTATCAAATTCATCTCCAGCACGACCCCAGTTCACATGAGGAATGGATTTTGCCTTTACTATGTAAGATTTGGGTCTTACTCTAAATAGTGAAACACAGCTCAGCATACAGCCATTTGAGGGAATTCTGATTTAGAAAAGCACTGAAATATGCATGTAAGTCAATGGAGTTTGTCTCTAGCAGAGACCTTACTAGATGCATGCTCAGAGTTAAAATTCCAGAGATTTTCCCTGCTGAATCCTAGACCTTACTGCATTGCCAAGCCACATCCTGTCTGTCTATTTTCACCTGCAGTGGAGGTGGCTTCTGAGAATGCCAAGGGTAATTTTTTTTAAATTGTTAATAGGCTAGTGGTAGTTTCCAGTATTTTTTCCTCTGAGTAATAAATCAGTCTAAATAGATTTCAGGCATGTAAATATCTGTAATGCATTATACGGCATGTAAAATGATGGAACCAGATTTGAAAATATATTTGTGCACCTAAAGTTACAGATACATCTGACTGTGCATTGGATATGGGTATCTGGTTTTGTATATGACTTCTTTACTGGGGGAAGAAAAATAAAAAACCCAGCACATGAGTCTCAGAATGTTTCTGGAGCCTGTGTCACACCAGTTTGTGATACACACAAAATATGGACTGTAAAGAGAGAGCACATAAATCTGAAATAAATGTTTCCTACATTATAAAAATGCTGGCCATGCCTTGTTGTAATAATGTTGCCTAACGGATTTACCTGGAACATATGATAAAACTTTCAAGTAAGTTGAAAGCAAACCACTTTTATGTGCTTGTTCCAACATGCCACTTCTCATCTGCATTTTTGTTTTTTTTTTAGTAGAGTTGACATGGCAAAAGAATACTGAATAAGGCAAACACAGAAGGAAAATAATGTAACAGGTATTGAAATTATTTTCTTTTAGTACCATCAACCAAATTTCTGACACATGTGGGACCTCCCAGCCAGTTGGACACTACAGTGCATGGGGTACATCCACCCCAGCTCACCCAGGCTCAGCTTCCCAAGGCACTGGCAGCATTTGCTGCAGCAGTACTGGGCTCCTCTGCAGCAGCAGTGCTGGGATCCTCTGCAGCTCAGCTGCTGGCTCATGTTGCCAGCTCTCTCCATGGCACATGGGTCAGAGGTGGCTGCTCTGCCAGCATGCTAGCACTGGCTGGCAGGAGTGCAGCACAGCAGGTGTTGAAAATGGCCAAGATATTCCATTGATTTGGTTACTGTAATAGGGGCAGCTGGAATTAAAGGAAAATTATAATCCTCTGAGGTGATAGTTCATTATGATACAGAACTTATGTTTTACACTTTTTTCCCCCCCAATGAATAATACATTCCTAAAACTCACTGATAGACTCAAAGGGTGAGTTGAAAGGGGAAAAAGAGGTATCAGTGCAAGAGACAAGAAGCTAACTCTCAGTATTCAAAATAGTACACTCATCTGAAAAGAGGCAAAAATATGTTTTCATTATTTCATATAGGAAAGTTTAAGTGTTGAAGTGAAGAGCCACAACAAGTGAATAGTATTTCATTATGTGGTCAGCCAGAAATAATAGACATTACTTTGGTCTAAATTGCTTTCAGGAACTCCTTCTAGCAATTAACTTTAGCTGATTTAAGCCAAGGGATCTTATGTTGCTCATTTTACCTGCTAAATTTCCAATTTCACAAGCTGTCAGCTCTGCCTCTGCTGTTGCCCTTTGCCTCCCTGAAACACAGCAACCTAGATTGACAGGCAGGAGGGTGAGACCCAAAAAGGGAATGCGTGAAAAATTGTCTCGATCCTCTTTATGTAGCTGTTCTAACTCTTTGAGGTGCTGCAGGATTGATGTGTAGACATCCCTTAGTGCAAACCTGCATGCAGTCAGGGAGCTTGGACCTTCTGGACCAGGATGCTCTTGCTCACACTGAGTAATAGTGAGTGTGAGTCAGGGTGCTGTTGCCTTGAGCTCTGAGAGCAGACATCTGGGTCTTCCTGTGTACTTATGCTGGGCTTTGTGCTGCAGGGGCCTGACCTTTGCTGAGCTTTGCTGTGTACTCTATATATCTGCTGTCAGTTGGTTTTGGAATTATTTGTGTTTTCAGTAGCTTAAATTAACATTAATGGCAATTGAGAAGAGTCTCCTTCCTGTGTGATATTTCCACCATGGCTGAGGTGTTTTGCTTGTAAGCTCCTTTATTGAGCCAGGTAGCCTCACTCTCTCCAGCTTGTCAGCTGGGCCTGGCTCTGGCAGGGGCTCACTGATGTTGTTCCCTACAGGGGTTTGGTAATCTTTGGATTCATTTCTGTGGCCAGTTGAGGTGGTGAGGCCGTTTGCCACCTCTCCCTTCATCCCAGGCGAGGGGGGTGATGTTCCAGCGGGTGTTTCCTTCCCAGTTTCCCCAGCCCAAGTTGCGTCACAGACCCTTGCAGGGATGGAAAAGAACGGTTGCACTTATGGGAGGAAGGGGTTTTATGCAAGTGGGGTGAGCTCTGTCCTCTCTTAATTTTCCCTAAATTCTAAATATCCCTGTCTGAAACCTTTCACACCACTCACTGTACTCCAGGCAGAGATGGGGCCATGGAAGAGCATGTGCCTGCTTAAGTGTGAAGTGCCTCAAAACAGCTAGGCACCAAATAATTGCAGAAGGGGAGATGTTTGACGGTTACTTCTCTCTTCTGAGACTGCTGTGGTTTGGTTTTTAACTGTGGCTCTTTCCACTTGCCATTTGGATGTTGGTTTTGTTCCTCTGCATGTTCGGTTGCTGAAATCTCATGTTTGAGCAATTTTTTCTGTGAACTTCTGCATGTTGGAGAAGGCTGCCACAGCCTTTGTATTGATGCTCTGGGAAGTTTAAGGACTCCGGTTTTTTAGATTCCAGTAGTGGCTGGAGAGACAAAATGCTCTCTATAAAATGCAAGCATAAAGAGGCTTGGTTATCACCCAGAAAATGTTGGACCCTACAGGTCACATACAGCGAAGAGTAACACAAAAGGACAACTGCACTGTCTGAGTTGGGTTCTGCCACTGTTTGTCTGAATCAGGGGAAAGGCAGCAATTAAGCAGCATTAGTGGATGTGCAGCATGTGTTACAGTGTGGGTGTCTGTTGGTTCTGGTAGTGAGAGTCTCCTCGGTAAATGTTATTGCCCTCTCTCCAGTCCGTCTTCCTGTTAGATGTGTGGTGGGAATTCAGCTGACAATCACTGAAGCTCCCTGAGAGCACAAGTATTGGCAGGTGAATCAGTCTCCAATGGTGGTACCAGTGCCTCTTGACCAGAGAGGGCTGGCAATCCTGGAACTCTGGTGGGCTTTGTTTTGCAGGGGGACAAAAAGGGTAAAAAAAACCTGTCAACAACAACAGAAAATTGTTTCCTTGTGCTTCATTTTCCTGATTAGTGTAGAAGCCAACAAAAAGCAAGCCAGGCCTTGCTTTCTACCCAAAAAGCTGCTTCTCTTTTTCTGGCCAGGCTGCAGGTATTGCTGTGCCTGTTCTCTGCTGCTGCTGGGGGGTGACTCAGTGCTGTGCATCTTCCTCGCCTCCCATGCTGTGAGGGGGGTCAGTGTCACCTCTGTGTGAGAGCTGATGGCAGTCAACTTTGCCAAGTGCTGGCTCCTGCATGTGGGCCCCCAGGCAGGCCAGTGCATGGCAAACAGAGGCCTGTGGTGGTGCAGCCCTGCTCCTGGCCTGACATGTGTCTGGCCTGTGTTTTGGGTGCTCTGTTTCCTATTTCTTCAATCATTTTATTCCAGTGGGGTGCTTTTATGTATACTGACAATAAAGGGTGGTAACTGAAATCGGGTTTATGGGCTAAAGGAGCTAAAGTGCCCCTTTAGCACAGCCCACAGAAGCCAAGGATGTGATAAAATCTCTGATCACCTTGATGCTGCAGCTGCCCAGCCATGCTTATGAGAGGTTTTATGTTTTCCACAGCATAACAAAATATTTTGTCAACTTAAACAAATGTAATTCCTTATGTGTCAAAAAGGAGGCTTTTCACTGTTAGCTCTGTAGAAGGCTTTGTTCATGGGACTGAGAATCTGACTTAATTTTATATGATACCCTGAGGACTGAAACTTCTGTTAGACAAAAATAAACTAAAGTGTCCCTATGTGTAAAAGTTGGTCAGGGCAGAGGAGCAGGGGAACAAGGAAGATGCCATCAATATAAGAAAGTCATGGGCCATAGGAGATTGTGTTTAAGTCCACCTGTCCATGGCATACAGAGACCTGCTAGGGACTCCTTGTGTGTGTTTGTAGTCCTATAAACTTGAAAGAGAAATTTCAAATAGGGTAATTGCACGTCTTGCTAACAATGGTGCTCGGTTCTATGTTGTAACAGTGGTTGACAAAGAGGTGGAGGAAACTCTACCACAATACTGAGAGAAAATGCATGTGCAGCAAGTGCCTCTGGCACATCCAGGCTCTGGGCCTCAGTAAGCCAGAAAGGTCAGGCTCAGGATTCATGACATGTTGCAGGAGAGCCTTAAACACCTCAAAGGGGGACTATAACCTGAATATGACTTGGGAGATGGAGTACTCAAATGCATACTGTGATCTGGAGGAAGGAAACCTAGGCTGAACTCACTCAGACACTCAGAACTAAGAGCATGCTGGACTGTCAATAATTA
Source organism: Rhipidura dahli (assembly GCA_013399225.1). Taxonomy (NCBI): domain Eukaryota; kingdom Metazoa; phylum Chordata; class Aves; order Passeriformes; family Rhipiduridae; genus Rhipidura; species Rhipidura dahli. Next base: position 1,201,074 of record VXAC01002933.1, on the reverse strand, counting down.
GCTGAGGAGGAAGGTGTGAAACCCTATCAGTGGTTGGTGGGGATGATGGCTCAGAAGCCTCCATGTATGAGGCATATTGACTGTAACATGTCTAAAAAGTTTCCTTGGCAGGGAGAAACCTCAAATGGCCTTTCTGGATTTATTGCTGCACTAGGAGGCTCTGCATGCTGCTGTGACACTGAGGCCTGAGCTTATCTACCTTACCATGAATACAGAGAAGTGTCTTTCTAGGGCTCCTCTAAAATAACCTTAGTTCCTGAACCTGAGGCATGTTACTGTGAAGTGTCTTGGCCTCTGCTAATGAACTTTGAATATTTTCAAGGAAACATATGGCCAAAGATTCATCTCTTTCCTAGTGCTGGTTTAACTAATCATGATGTTGAAACCAATCTGTAACTCCCCTTTTGGGAGGTGTGATGTTCCTGCAGCTCTGTGTTATCAGACTGATTGCAAGCTTAGTGTCTAAGTAGTTTTCAGGGTTAGTCTTCTGCAGAGATTCACAGTAAGCCTGATGGTAAGCTGTCTGGTAAGATGGGTTGGCTGCTGTAGTGGTCCTTCATGACCAGGAAAGTTCCAACACCCCTGAATTTCCAGTGGGGTTGGGAGGCAGTGCATTAGAGGTAGGTGTATGTGTGGATCAGTATGTGGCTTGCTGGTTTTTCTTGCTCTGGGCAAAATCTGTTGACTGTTCAGAGGGCCTAAGAGCCCCAGGTGTCAGGTGTTGTGTATCTGATGAAAAGATTCACTTGTGGAAAAAGACTCAGCAAAATGTTACTCTTGTACTTCTCAAGTGCTGTCTGGGTTGTGCTGCAGGCTCAATTATTTCAAGAGATATGGTTAAAGAGCATTGCTATGAATGTCCAGTCCCGAAAGAAGAATTGTGTTCTGTAAAAATTTCTACCAATTGAGTTTGGCCCTGAATTGTCCAACAAACATATTTCACTGGGTTTTTTCCTGCAAATATACTGTTCTTCCTGCAAATATACTGAACAAAATTCTGTGTTTTTTCTTTTCTTCTATGCTTGCTTGGTGAATACAGAAAAGAATCTCTTTTCACACTCCTGTTCCTTCTGAAAGGCCTCCAAAATGAATGCACATCAACTCTCAAAATGAAAATATTGGATAGAAGGAATATCCATAGGTTACTGAATGGTGCTAAAGTGCTTTCCCTCCCTCTCCCAGTTTGCATAAGCAAGTTCTGTGACTGCCAAAGCTGTACCTGACCGATGATTTTTAGCAGGAGAGAGTAGATGCGCATGAGGAATTGACAGCTGGGCAGGGAGGGACCTTAGAATTGAAAACTGAAGGAACTTAAACCAGTTGAACTACCTTTCTGTTGCTTTCAGCCTTCTACAAAGGCTGTTTCTCTGCTTAGATGTGTGCTTTCGATACATGTTTTTTATTGGAACTCTAATTTCTAATTAGTTGGGAGAGAGAAATGGGAGAGGAGTGGGCAGTTACCTTTCCTTCCCTTGGAATAGTGTTTGCATTTCCAAAGCTGCTGTTGGGTGGGGGCCAGGGAAATGGTGCTCAAATTCTTGCAGAAAGCAGCCCCAGTATTAGAAGCCAATAACTTTGGAGGCTGTGTCCTGAAGCAATAAGCTCAGTAATTTGTTCTACAGCTAACAGGCCTTTTCAGGTGTCTTCAGAGCAGGAATGCATGGATCCGTTAACGTACTCAGCAGTGATCCTCAGCTCTTCCTCTATCATGTGGTGAGCTGCAGGCACAGGGATGCACGTGTGTGCACAGTTTGACTGCATCACGGCACTTACAGCTGGCTTTCTTCCTGTGGGTGAAACCTTCACGCACACTTCTGGCATCTGGGCACAACGCGAACAACCTTGCAAAGTAAACACATCCACCTACAATTTTTATTTTCCCAAATCACTCCTTTAGCTAATGTTTCAAAGATACATACGCATCACATCTGGTGCAAACCAAATATTTTCAGTCTGTTGGATCCGAGTCAATATTTGCCCAAGGTATTACAAAGATGGTCATGAAGCTGTGACTAAAGGAGGTAAAAGTGCCCTGGTTCAGGATTTGTCTTGGGCTTACATGTGAACAAAGGGACACAGAACTTTGCAATGGGGTAATTCTGACAGCACTGCTCCTGTACTGATGGTGCTCGTGGTTAGTTTCAGATGGCCCCCTTGATAACTGGTCCCCATGTGCTTGTGCAGGCAGGGCTTGACTCATCACTGGTGCTGCTGGAGGACTGGCACTGCTCATGCACCTCTCTAGCCCTCTGGGCATTCCCCTGGGACAGCCAGATGCAATGGAGATATTTGCAGAAGGGCTCCTCGCTGGAGTGAAGGCAGTGAATAAATCAGTGCATTCTGTCACGCTGGCTCTGCTTCTGTTTCAGATTTTTGCACCAAAGTGTTTTATTTTGTGTAACTTGCGGGTTCCTGGTGCCTCTGCAGTCTCTGTGTAGGCTTCCTGCTGGCAGATGTGCTGTACTTGCAGACACGTTGTGGAAGTTGGTCTGTCAGAGCTGAATCAATCCTAGAAATGCTATTAAAATCTGATGTGCCTTTTGGTCAATTGAGACTCGCTTGGGTAAACAAAGGTCAAATCTTTAGTTTCTTTTTTGGTATTTGCATAGTTCTATATAAAGGCAAACTCCCATTGCCCCAAGAGCATTTCAAAACTGACTCACATGTGACAGATTTGTCTTACTCTAACTGAAATTAAAGAACGGGAACCTGACTGTAGGATGACCTACATTTAATATGTCACATTTAGGGTAAATCTGAGTGGTCTGTACTCTGAACAGAACTGAACGTGTTTGCAGCTCTGTAACTCAGTCACTAATGTCTGCATCTAACTGATACAGCAAGACTCTCATTGGTGCTGGTGGGGTGTCTCTGCAGGCTGAGCTTGGCAGTGATCAGTCTGCTGGGGAAAAATGGTCGTTTCCTGGTCACTGCTGGCTGCTGGAAAGGCCGGGTCAGTGGGTGTTACTCTTATCTTCAGTACTTCCACTGCAATCCTGTGTGGCTCAGCACATTTTGGCTTTGTGCTTATAGCAACATCTGTTTTTCACTTTGTTATTCCTCGAGGCCAGGACCTAACATAACACAAAGGCCTACTCTTAAACCTTCCTGGAGAAACAACTCACGCTAAGTAGCTGCGCACCTGATTGTGGTCAGCCTGAAATTCATTGCGTTAAACTGGAAGTGACATATCCAGTGCCATAACAAGACAGTAAATCTTCAGAAATTAGGGATGAAGGATGAATGTGTTCCTGGTCAGAACCCAGCCTTAGTGGAGAGGGGAGGTTATTGTGTGACAGAAGCCTCTTTGCAATGGGATTACACCCTACCTGAATGCTCTGTGGTTTGGGGTGTAGGTTGCCCCAACTAGCAGAACACACAGAGCAGGGTTTGACAAGTCGTCTCCTCTTTTGTAGCAGGTATTTATTTCAAATTCCTCTTTTTTTGATCTTTTTGTTGCATTTAAAAAGCAGAATTGTTTAGTGCTCTTTTTGTTTTTATTTTTTTTAGGTGATTTAGCAGTCATGATGACCTAAGAGAACTTGTTCATGGTTATTGCTGTATGTTATGAGAGTATAGGAAACATTGTGTTCAAATGTTGTGTAAGAGTTGGTGCTGTGGGCCCTGTTCTCATTTGCCTGTAACTGTCAACAAGATAGGCTGAACTCTCTTATGTCAGTGCTTGACCTGTTATGTTGCTGTTTGCTTGGGTTTACAGGCAGTCACTGTAGTTCAGCCATCTTTGACAATGAGATGTTGGGAAACGTCACTCTTGCTCTATGCCCTCCTCCTTACGAAGCTGGAGATTCTTCTCATGGCACACTGGGTGGGACACCTTCCCTTCTCCACACTCCTGTTTGCTGGGTACCTGCAGAACTGCTTTGTGCCAAGGGAGGAAAAGGCACCTGAGACTTCATCCCTCTCAAGCTCCTGTTCTGAGATGGGCACTTTGTCTTTTCACCTCAAGGTGTGTGGCAAGGAAATGAGACCTATACCTGGGCAAACAAGGGAGTATGGACTTTCCTTAATGACCCTGCCAATTACCTCTACTTCATGCTTGTACCTGCATGCCTGTGAGTGGTGTCTGGATGCCATCACTGGGTTTGCTTGAGCAAAGAAGTGGCTCTCAGCTATGTACCAGGGAATCACTGTGCAGCCAGCTTCAGCTACTGACTTGGAACTAGCACACAGACGAGAGGTCTTTTGACTCCTGCCATGTTGGTGATGGGTCTAAGTTTGGTACTTCTGCTGCTCTTTCATTGCTCTGGGACATTGGGATCAAGCCTGTAGCAAACATCTTGGGTTTAGTATTGGAGTTTTAAGTCTGTCCAACCTGCAACTCTTACCGCAAGCTGTGAACACACAATTAATGAAGGTTTGGTGGAGACTATCAAGGGCTCTGCAGCTAAATTGCCTTACTATGGTTCCCTGCATCCAGGAGATACAGGTGAGAGCAGTCAGGCAACCTCCGGAGTCCTTCTCCTCTTCCCACAGCCTCAAAACGCCCAGTGCCACAATTAGAAGGGTAGATTCTGATTAAGAAGTGGGCAAACACTTACAGTGTTCTGTAATGGTAACACTGAAAATATTGTGCTGTTATTTACTCAATACTGCAGAAATAACAGATGTTCAGCAGTAATAAATTAGCTGAACACTTAATTAGAGATATGTAGAACTGAGTGGTTGAGAGAGAATACTGCTTTCTAGAAGTAATTTCTGAACTAATACCTAAATCTAAAGAGAGAAGTGATTTCTGAGTGCACTCATGAATTATGCTGCTGTGACAGGACGTTATGCCCCATCTCAATCTGTTTCATTATTAGAGGCATACTTTGCATAAACTAACAGAAATCACATTAGTTATAAAATACCCAATCCTAATACACTAAAGGGTGTCACACACACCCTTTAAATAGGACCTCATCACAACCTTACATATTGATAGAAATATAATTCTGTTAGTCCATTAGAAGTGTTAGGACATTTTTTTGTGCCTGCACTCACAATTGCAGTTACATGTGGTTTCAGGAAGCCTAATGTAACAGTCAGATTAAGTGCTTTCTTGCCTATGGCTATTTTACTGGAAATCCTGGTAACGAAGACCTCAGAATAAGCATTTGTGTCAAAAAAGCATGTTTTCAGTGCTTCCACCCTGGAAAGGGATGCAGTAAGAGTCTGTTTCTCTTCTATTATTGATTATTTATTGTAGTTCTCACTAGAGGATAGAAGACTAAGCCATTCTGTCTCAAAATGTCAAACCTTAACCTTTGTACAAACTTTCTGAAGTTCAGCAAGCTGTGTGAAAATGGGCCACTGTGATTGAATAATGCTAATGTGGAAACAGTTAACTCCCACACAACACTGTGTTTCACCATCTGCAGCATGGCTTGGGTGTGCAATGGTTTCACAGGTCTGTGACGCTTGTGCAGATTTTGTGGTGGTTCTCCTATTTATAATTACTACTGTACTTAAAGAAACATCTGTACAGAGATAAGCAGTACATAACTGATACATAGGATGGAAATGCTAAAAACATAATTACACTTTTGTGCTGAGCATTCAGCTATTCAACCTGACTTCTTATCCTGTATCCATCATTACTTTCAGAGGCAGATTCTTACTCTACCACACAGTATTTTTCTTTCTTCTCTCCCAGATGGGTTCTCCTGCATTTGGTTGTATTAAAACACTTTTTGTGACTGTGTGAATCAGATCACTCTGTAACTATGACATACCCTCCTTATCACCCTACAGCTCCACATGCTCTAACGTTCTCTGCCAATTCTACTGGCACAGATTTTTAGCATGGCAGCTTCTTCCCCACATCCCTTTCTCCTCACTGTGAGCTCATCTCCCTCCTGTGTGAAACCTCTGTTGTCATGCTTCTTTTCTTCCCTAAACTTCTGCTGATGTTTTCTCTCCTCTTAGCTTGCGCTGCTGAAGTTTCCCCATGGCACTTGGTGCTGGCCCTTGCTTACCCCTCTCTCTGAACAAGTGGTAATCCCAGGAGAGTTCAGTACCAGCTGTAGCTTTACTGTCACAGATGCATTGTAGGTACCTTGTCTGTTGTGATGATGGAATTCATTGCATGAAAAGTGCCTCCACACGGATGGCCAGGATTAAAAAAAAAGACCCCCAACAGCTGCCTGAAACCAACGCAGTGTGAACCAATGACTAATATTTACCATCTTTGCTCGTAGTCAGCCCCATTTACTACTGGATTCCACTGTGAGATTCATTCCTTCAAGCTGGTTTTCAATACACTAATATGCTTCCCTGTTATTTTTGTTCTCCCTAACAGAAGGGTTAAGTTTTAGTTAGAACACCTGGTAGAAGAAACTCAAGATTTGCAAACTTACTAGTTTGTAATAACAGCTTCCACCCATGCCCAACCCTCATACATTTATTTCTTGCTTTGTCATTCCTAAAGAACCAGAACTACTGGGTTGTAGTAGTTAACCACATGGCTTAGGCTTCCTTGGACCATCTCTCATACCCTCTTCTACCTTTTACTACTGCAAACATACTGAAGTTCATTCCTGCTTTCAAATGTACTTTGATTTTGGAAGACTCTTAAAAAGTAACATTATTTGGTCTAGTCCATCCTGCTTTCTTTCTTGTATAGCTTAGAACAGTCCATTTTACCAGAGTGGCCACATTATCTTCTCCACAAGAGCCATTTACTATTAGATGGCCTCAGTGAGCAGCTCTGAACCAGAGGATCTCAAGCTCTCAAATGTCTGATGTGTAGCTCTGTCCCAGCCATCAGTTCCCCTTATATCTGTAGCCTTGTTTTCTTCGATGGGCAGAATGGTTATAAATAGAGATGGATGAAGTGGCCTAGATTCCTCAAAGAGCTCAGAATTCACTTTTGAGGCCAGAGCAAATGATCTGCTTTTAGTCTCTTTTTATTTCAAAGTGCTTGGCTTCAACATACTTAACCATGTTCAAAACTGAGTCTAAAGGTTGCAGTGGCTGTATCTACAGATATGACCCAAATCTGGTGGTGAGTACTTATGAAAATCTGACCTAGTTCATCTATAACATTTCTGTTTGGGGTGGAGCCAAGTTTACAGTATCAGCAACATCAATGCAAAGCAACTGATATGGGAAAATATGATCAATGGAGTTTTATTTTTCTTCCAGCTCTGGATAGGGTTAGGCAAAAGAGTTAGGGAAGGTATTACAGCACATGTTGCCAAAAAGCAAGCAAATATATTTTGAATTTCAAATGCATGTTCCACCAGAAGGGGATGTTCTTTGCAACATGGTGGGATACCTGCTATCAGTTTTGGTAGAAGCTGTGTTAATGCCCTGGCCATGAGTGTGGGTACTAGGAGCTCAGAGTGTATTTCTGGTTCTGCATGTGACATAGTCCGTGTGTCTGGATGAGTCACTCCACTCCCCTTTCACTTTCTTTTTCTGTGAAAAGGGGTTTAGCATCTTTGAAAAGTGCTTTAAAATTGATGATCAAACTGACAATTGATAATCATTCTAAAAGAAACTGCTAATGGTTAGGAGCTCACCTCCATGCATGTAAACATTCCATAAGGAAACCATTACCTCAGACAAAAAAATCAGCAAATAAAAATAAGCATGATCCTGTGAGATCACTGATGAGTTTGATTCATCTTCAGTGGTGGTCAAAGTTCTGAAAATTAAACACTTTCTTACAACAATTAATTAAAAGTAGGAATTAATATCTTTTTTTCAGAAAAAAAATCTTCCCTGAGGTTGCATTATGAAAGGTAATGGCTTTGATAGGTAACAACTTACAGAGATCCAGGGCTATTATTTGGGGATTCTTACAGAGCAAGAAATTCTGAACAAAGCTGTTACTGCACCACTTGATCATATAATGACATTTAACCCATCTTAAAACAAAAAATTACTTGAAACATGATTTTCTTTTTTATTCTTTCTTTCCGTTTCTGTATGTTTAGAAATGTCAAAGTGAAACACACTGACATTGTGGACACTTTTTCAAGTTGAGAAATTAATCAAAACCAACCTTTTCCTGCAGAGGTTTCATTTTCAACCAAGTAGGCCTCTTCTGATTAAAGAAGTTGCATAAAACTTCTTAATCATCTCTGCACAGGAGTACTGCTGTAGCTGTTGGGTGATTCATACCTATTTTAGAGACAGTTTTCATAATAATCTACAGGTGCTGTTGTAAGACTCTTTATATGAGTACTTTTGTCTGTGCACAAGTCATGTGGCCCTGGGGCAGTGCCCTTCCAGCTGCGAAGAGAGCCCTGTGGACACAAGGCCACACTTGGGAGGAGCAAGGGGAGAGCTGGCCCGTTTGCCATCCTGTGCTGAGGGAATAAGCCCTGCAGCAGGTTCCTCACAGTGAGTCCGTGTGCGGATGGGAGGTGGGAGGAGCAAGGCTGGACAGAGTCATCCCTTCCAGGGGTGCAGGGAGCCAGCGTGAGGGGTGGGAAGCGCAGGGGTCTGCTGCTGGGGAAGGTGACTGTAGGGTGGGATCTTTACAGGGGCACACAGGAAGCAGGCAGGAAGATGAGTGCTAATCACTCATCTGGAATTAGTGAAGTGGTAGAGTGGAAAGGAATGGCCATGCACTGAGATGGGAAGAACAGAAAGCATTTGGAAGAAGAGGACACAGAAACAGAGCAAAGATATGAAACAGGGTGGGGTGAGTGTCCATAACTCTGGCTTTATACCTAGTTGTGAATTTTTAGTAGAAGTTTTTCAGAAGCAATACATAGAGAGTATTATTTATGGAGTATTATCTGTGAAATTCTGAATTCAATATTCTTGAGAGCCTGTGGCTCTTTGAAATTGTACTCTCAGACTGGAAGAGTGGATACTCTTTGGCTAACCTGCAGGGAACTTCCTTCCTCCATTTGTAAACGAAATAAGGATGTGAAGATATGTATCTATGCTGTTGGGCTTCTATTCCTCCCCTCCCTCCTGCTTCTTAGCACTGGTGACTTTATCAGCTTTGCTTCAGGCGTCATCTATCTTGTATTCAAGGTTATCAGATAGCGATGAACTGGGAAAAAAAGAAATATAACTTTTGACTCAAACCCTTAAGATATATGTATCTTAAATGATGTAACCCAGAATCCAGCACTACTCCTACACAGATCAGCAGTCAAGTACCAGACTGGTGGTCAATGTTTCACCTTTGAATCACGAGATTAAAAAACCAGTTTCTTTCAGTGAAACCTACACAAAAGCACTAACAGTTAGATATTGACAGAGCCTTCAAGGCAGCTAGGTAAATGTTTATAGCTACACTTTTAAATTTTTTTTTTTTTTAATGCTGTGACAGATTTTGAACTGTAGAATACAGAGACAACAAAATGCTGCAAAGTGTGAAGCATGTGTGACAGTTTAGGAAAACAGCTAGCTGGTCTTGAGTATTTGAGCATGAAACTGACCCCTCCATTCTTTGCAGGACAGTATCATAAAGCTTTTTAGGTAAGTTACAGCATTACTGACAAGCCAAATTGTACATATTTGATGCCTTAGCACTACAGCACTGGGGACTCAATCTTGTCCCACATGGGCCCTGGCAGTGGGAGGTGGGATGGCTTGCAGAGGCACTACAGCTGAAAGAGCTGCGGGTTCTGCTACAGCCTGGCCACAGAGAGCTGGACAAATGGCTTCACTGCCCTGTGCCCAGAGCGCTTCTGTCCTGCAGGGCCCTGCTCGAGCAGAGGGAGCTGTGGGCCCGGCTGCTCAGGCGGGAGGGAGCTCTCGCTGTGCTCCCAAGGCAGCCTCTCGCAGGCTCCGAGCTGCACAAACCACAGGCTCCCAGTGAAGTGGCCTCACTTACTCTGTGTAACTCAGCCAGCACAGCAACACCCAGGCTGCTTTTCGGCAGAAAGGAGACCCAGCTCGGTCCCACAGCAGGGCTCCAGTTCAGCTCAAAGACACAGAAAACTCAACAAGGAAATACAAAGTTGTTCAAATTAATCTCTTCTTTCTGAGAGCAGCCTCTGCGTATAGAGTAAGTGAGCTTAAAAATGACATTTGCATTGTTAGGAAACAATGCCTATGCACAGTTTGCAATGTTTCAGATTCATTCTATGGAAACAATTTGTGTGATTTATTCTGTTTTTCTCAAGTGTGATTCTGTTTTTCTTCAGGGCTGCTTGGGGTGTGTGGTTTGACACTCAGCTTGTCAGTTTAGCATTGTGAGATTGTGAGTTTTTTGAAGAGGGCACATCTGTGGTTATAGAAGAGTAACAAGAAGCATCAGATGTTCAGAGAACAAAAAAGCAGAGCTTGGGAGGATCTTAGAAATGAATAGTTAGCAGAGATGACATATATATGACCCAGAGCTGTAGAGGGCTAATGTGGTATCTGTAAAATCACTTATTTTTCAAGTTTTCAAATGCTCTCAGGAAAAATTACCTTAATAAGGAAAAAACACTTTAACTACATTTCTAGTTGTGAAATTTTAAAACAAGTCAAGGATCTTAAGCAGCAAAAGTATCTACCTGTTTGGTTTTGGTTTTAATTTACTGAGAGCTAACCCATAGTTCAGAAGAAGAAGAATGTATTCAAAAAAGCTTTTAAGTCAGTCAGAGCTTTATGCAGTAAAACTACTTCCCTTTTGAGAACAGAAGGAAATGTTGGGACTGCAGCTTCATTCCCTGTATTACTCCCTTAGACTGCTTGGGAATAAGTAAGGTTGATGGACATTTAACCAGTCTTTGTACAAGAAAGAGTCAAGTCAAATTGCAGAGGGGTGAAGGCTTATGCAGGTTTCTGTGTAACAGCGAACTGGATCTAAACCTCGTTTAAAAATCAACAGGGTTTACAACAGTGTCTGCCTTTATTAAATAAAGTGCCGTTATTATTCTAGCTTAACCACCTACATTGTTATCAAAAGACCATAGTATTTTCAAACGAATTTTTTAATCTTTCTCTCCTATACTGATGTGAATTTACCCTCTCTCTTCTGGCTATGCAGGTAAAGATACTGCACCAGCACCAACTTCACTTGTACCATCTCAGTGAAGTATTTTTAATGGATGACATGCTTTGAGACCATGCCCTCAGTCTGAAACTTTTGAACAAGAAGTGCAAAAGTTAGTAATTATCTTCGTGAGTTCTGTGCTAAAGTGATACTTATTATTTCAACTGCCAAAGTAATGTACTTAAACTTTGAACTACAGCCAGCCTTGCTAAATCAGTACTAAACACAGATTTGCAACCACTTATTCTATTTATTAAATTAACAAATCAGAAGTGTCTGCAAAAGGCTTTCTCCTGACTGTGGATAGCACTTGCAGTACTGAGGTGTTTACGGAAAATCCTGCTTAGTGGCAAATCCTGATTAGGAAACGTTATCATTTTTCTGCATAATAGGTGAGATAGACGTGCCTAACATATGGTTGCTATAAAAAAGCTTAGATGAGTCAGATCTTAGCTGACAGCTGTAGGCAGAGTTGCTGTGGCTTCTTAGATAATACTACCACTTATGGTCCTTTTTGTTACTTAACTACTCTACTGTTAAATTATATTAACCTGATTTGTAGACACTCCTGTTTGAATAGAACAAAAAGGCAAGATTTATGATGTAAATCCTGATCTAATGTTTGCAGCTTATTAAAGCTATATCCAAAGTCCTTCAAGGTCTCTGCAGTGATGACTAATTCTAACCTAGTTGTAGGACTCCCCAGGAAGCTGCTGCTGCCCCACTAAGTGTTCAATTCAGTTATGTATACCATGAAATTTAAGAGGGTAAAAAGTGGCAGAAATAGCACTGATTTGATGATGAAGGATATACCAGCCAGTAGCCCCAGTGGCTTTGTGCTCTGATCCTTGCATGCAGCTCTCACAGGTAATCACAGTGTGCAAAAATGTACTGAAGAGTTTGCCTTTCAGGTACAGGCTACCACAGTGTCCTAGGGACTGACTTTGGTGGAGGGACTTTGCCAAATGGCAAGAGGCAGCTGCCTCAGAGCCTGTGGTTCTGCTCTAGCCTGTTGTTGGACAGGGGCTCATTACAGCTCTTGGCTTGAGGTAACTGCAGGATAGCACAGTAAAGCCAACAAACAGGTGGGCAGCTGCAGTGTACAGGGGCCATACCACACTTGCTGCACTGTTCTGACTGATTAGCCTTACCAAGTCTAGGAGCTTAGTCTACACATTCAATTCTCATAGCAAAGTCTGTCTATTTTCTTCAGAACTCCAGGCTGCACCTTGCTCTACTCTACAGCTGCAAGTAACTCAGGGGGAATGACTTTATCACACAGCTGCATACATTGATCAGTGGCTAATCTGCTTTCATTTGCTGTTTGAAACCAGAGTGCTAAAGGAGAGCCACCTGAAGATAATCTGTTTCCAGTTCCCCTCCACCTCACCAAAACCTGTGTAGCACCACAAATGGCACAGCTTATGTTCTACAGCATCTTTCAGGCAGCCCATCTTCCAAAGTATTATCTACACTCTGTGCAGAGAAGTGGTTCTAAGATGAAGTCACAAAAAGAAAGCTCACAAGAGGAAAAGTCTCCACCAATGTTGCTTTCTGCCTGTGCTGATGGAAGGCACACCCACTTCCTCTGACTCTAATCAGAGGACAACTAGCTGTCAGGTGGTAGAGATACAGAGTAGAGAAACAAGAGGTCTTTATAGGTAGGTGCCTAGCCCTGCCTTGTATACCATCTGCTGCTAATGGAAACTTAAGACTTGCCAAAAAAGAGAGGCTGAGTCTGTGTTTTTAATATTTAATGCTCGCTGGAAATGACAGTTCAGCATTACCTGCTGTCCCAGTGAGATCAGGCTAAACCCCACCCACAGTACTGTCTGTTCACAGGCAACTGCAGAAATAAATAGGAAGTATGGAAAACTTAGAGGCAAACTCTAGAACTAGAGTGTAACCTCTCGGACGTAATTTCAACATAGGAGCATTATTTTTTTCCCCTAAAGACTGCCACTCATTTGAATTCTTTTGGTGTTAAACTCTTAGAGGTTAAGAAAAAATTCAGTGTCAACTAGTAGCCATCAAAATAAGTGAACAATAGGATCAGATTGCTTAGAATCTCCACACTGTGCAGGGGCAGGTCCCCATTCAGTTTTGTGCCACACTCTTATTAGAAATTACTTCAGGGAGAGCCAGTCTACTGTGTCAGCATTCTCAGCTGACTTTTCTGCTTTCCTTCCCCCATCAGAAAATAGGGGCAGAGACATTATTACCATCCACTTCATAAAGGCCCTAAGGTAAGATTTGGAGACCCTAAATTTAAGAGCATCAGTTCTCTCTGAAGCAACTGAAGACAGGCAGGTACCTAAGTCTGCATGCCTAAATTTAGAAGGTGTGAATGCTGCTTTCCCCTACTCTCTTTCTTCTCTCTGATGTGCTAGTCCTCTTTTCTCAGAAGTTAAGAGACATGTCCAGCTGAGCTGCTTATCCCCTCTTGCACTTTGTAGAGTCCAGATTCTCTCAAACTGTGGGGAGCAGGGTAGGACAGGGAACATCAAGATTCACAGAACCGTTATTTCCCTCCTAAAACCACAACAGATGTCTCACTTTTAAGTTACTCACTGAGACTGAAGAGTGAAAATACAGGTGACTCTTCTATGTGGACACAGCTTGTGAGGCCCCAGATACATCTCATACATGTACCATGCTCCTGGTCACTCCCTGCATCTCCCTTAAAAGACAGGGGAGATCTAAATTTCCAGTCCTGGGTTTAGACAGTGGCACAGCCTTGTCAGTTGCGCTGCTCTAGATTTACTAAGGACTTTTTTATTTTGATAGTTTTTAATGAAATAAATCAGTCTCTCTTCTGCTTGTTTTAATGTAGAATTTTACATTACCATACATAGCTTGATTCGCGAACTTTACACAGATTTCAGGTGATCTCTTTAAAGACCTGAATATGTATGGGTTACATTACGACTTTTCTACTTTCTTGAAATGGTGAACATCAAATGAACCACTCTGACTCCACTTTTTCTCTCCAAAACCCAAGAAAAAAATCACTAAGCATGGTTAATGGGCAAAAAGAATCAAATGCCAGCAGTGAAGGGCTCTGTGCTAGGAAATTCAGTATTAGAGAGTGCAGTGCTTACACTCAAGAGTACCTACCAGACCATGAAATTAACTTTGGTGTGAAAATAGACACAAAAGTCTTTCCATCAGCCTCTTTGGTCAGCATAAAGACTGCTTTGAATGACACTGAGAAAATGTGACTCTGTGTATGTGGTTGTTCTCTTCCCAAGATTATTTCATCACAGCTATAGAAAATTTGGTAAGAAATCCATTCTGTGACAGGCAGGTATGTGTCACACACTCCTCCTTTGAGGCAGAACAGCTGCAACAGCATGAAGCAAGCTTTGCTTCAAGCTTTACACTAAGCTGTTCTTCAATTCTTTACGAAATAATGTATGTCAGGGAAGAAAAATCACCATAGAAGTCTGATTTTCCCACCTCTCTGCTATTAAAAGAAACACATCATACTCTAATTGCCCTGCTACAGGTCCATGGCCAGACAGCGCTGGATGCTGACATGGTCATGGCTATGGACTTCTGTGACTTTATGATCCTTATCATCTAAGGTGTTGATGGCTTTACCAAGTTTATGCCCCGTTCACACAGCTATTCAGAAACAGGCTTCTGTTCAGCACAGAGGCTTCTGTGCCATTTACCCTAAGCCCCAGATCCATAATGTCTCTCCATGCCTGCAGTTCAGAATTCAGTCACTACAATTCAGTATATCTGAGATAAGGCTGAAACCACCACTGACCCAAATGTCAACTGCTCTCATCTGCTTAACTGACACAGAAGGAAAAACAGTAAACACAGAAACAAGGCCACAAGGAAACAATCTATCTGCCAACATAACAGAAATGAGAAGGGGCAGAACAACACCAAAACCCAGTTGAGTTAAAAGCAACATCTTTTGAAGGACAGATACTTGTGACAGAAATTTGCTTTAAGATAAAAAATTACATCTAGATTTGAACATTGCTAAGCAGTTAGGCTGTTACAAAGCATGCTCCTAAGAAAACTACATAAAGGAACTGAATTTTTGGTACTTGAGTTGTTATCTTTATATACCAGTTAAGGCTGACAGTATTGAAAGATCCTTTTGGGATGAGTCTATAGCCTCTCTCCTACTCAAAAGTATTGGGTATACATATATGCTTTCTGCATTTATGTGTGTTCCTCGTGTCTAATGAAGATGAAATGATTACATGTGAGTGAAGAATATCCCTTCAGGGTGTTTCCAGCATACTACAGAACTTTCTTCTGGCCTCATGGATGGAGAAATGTTGTTCTGTTCTTGTAGGGCAAGGAAAAGAATGAGGGAGTTTACTACACAGCAGTGAAAGAAGAGATGCAAAAATACTGAAAGCTTACATTTTTGAGCTGCTGAGGCAGACAGTAAAAGCAGCTACAGTGAACCCTGCTAAAGGGTCTTTGAGCCTGCGACCTATTCATTCCTATTACAGTATCATAGATTTCCTACACAGTAAGTGCTGAAGACCAGGCCTAAAAATAACTACCAAAAAAAAAAAAAATCACACCACTAAACTGACAGGAAATGTAAAAACTTTCCAAATGAGAGCCATCAAACACAATGAAACACGTTCATATTCCTGGTACAATGTACATTTGTAATGCCCTCTAGGTGAACTCAGTATGACAGAACTGCTGTGAGGTAATCTTTGTGCCCCAAGGTAAACATGCATGGAACAGGATAATGACTTGCTCAAAATCTACTACCTAAAAATACAAATATAGTTATTTTCCAAAATCAGAAGCAAATAGACATAAATTCACAGTTTTAGAGTATCATACCTATTACTCAGTGTTCTGCAGAAGTTTATCTTTTGGTGAGGTCTCGACCCTTCTTTCCATATGTATCAAGCAAACTTCTTCCATCACGGTACAAAAGCAATGTAACTTCTATCCAGTAATTCTTAAGAATTTTGTATTAGACACACTTTGATTAAAATGGGTATTTTTTTCCCCTACTGCACACTTAGAAAAATGCATAGCTGTAACTCTGCATTAAAGCTTATCCTAATTCTAGGATAAGGATGTTGCTTTTACAACTTACACTGAACATAACTTCCCATTACAATGTAAATCTGGAAAAGTCAAGCATCTCCTAAATAAAATCTACTGCACAATGCAGCTTCCACAGCAAAGCTGCATGAGCTCCTGTGTGTCAGGGGCAATTTACATATTTATCCTGATTATCATGAAGGAACTACACAGCAGTAAACTAGTTAAGTGTAGAGTTCCTTTATGGTGTCCAATTACAGAAGCAAACCAAAAGAATAAACTTTCTTTTTGTAAATGAAGTCGCTGTTGTAGCAGCCCTGGTAAGGCTTGCCTCAGCCTTAACTAGTGCTGGCATTTGCTGCAGACTAAGCACTGTCAGTTACAACTTTCTTCTCAAGTCTCTCAAAATACAGTGTCCTATGAACTGAGAACTATGCAATAAAACATATTATGGAATCATTAAGAATTACTAGTGGACTAGTTTTAAATTGCAACTTATAATCAGTTAGTGACAGAAGCAATTCCAAACACAGCCTAAATAACACAACTCTTTGAAATGAAATGACTACTGAAAGCCAAAAATTTTTAGTTATTAAAATATATTTTAAGGTCCAAACTAGTAATAACTAGAGTCTGTTTAAAAATAACTTTTAAACAAGTTCAAAGACCACCCCTTTTCTTAGAAGTAGCAAGACAAACAGGCTATGAATCAGATGTGTTTGTGTGCTGTCATCACCATTCTTAAAGGTGCCTGCTGCATGCACGGGGCAACTGGAAAAACGTCAGCACCAATGCTCTTACCACTGGAGGCTCATATGCTTTTTTCCCCCTCTCTCCCTGATCCCCGTAGACAAACTTTCAGTCAAAGTTTTCAAACCAAGAAAAACCAGAGCAATCCGCATTCCTTTATACTGCTTTTAAACACTTTTCAGATGACCCATATTTTAACGTCTCTTCATACCTTGAACAACTGTAGTTACAGTCAGCTTCTTCACAAGACTTCAAAATTCTTACCCATAGGAAGGAAATGAAAAAGCAGAAATGCAAGTACTACAATTCATACTAAGTTTAATTTTTTATTAAAAAAGTTCAAACAATTGAAGATGTTCTTTTGTTCTCTGTGCAACTATTTCAGGCAGTAGGAGATGCTAAGATGATTATGTCATTCTGCGGAGAACAAAGGAGTGAGATCAGTAATGTTAATACACTAATTACTTAAATATTATAATGCTATATTCATTCAATTGGTTGAATATGATCAACATAAGTAAGGTATTTGCTCTTAAATTTTTTGGCCTACCTAAAATGAAAAATGTAATCTCAATTTATGCAAAAAATACATAGCTCTTAGCTCAATTTTATATCTCAAAAACTGAACATAACAATTTCCATGTAATAATTAAAAAACCCCTGCTGAGTATTAGCCATTGCACTCACACAGATTTTTTTTTTTTTTAATAAATTGTGGTAGTAAAAATTCCTCTCAAAATTGCAGTAAACCAACCATGTATTATCAGAAGATTAATGTGATAAGTAGGCAGCTGGCATTTACAGTAAGTGACAAAATGATGACACTCATTTCCATACCATACATATTTCTTTACTTTAAAATGTGCTTCACACATTTTCTACTCCAGCTGATACAATCTGTAGTTACTGTACATACTTACAAAATGCTGAAAATTAAACCCGTGGTTAACCAGCTTGCTTTTAAGACACACAAAGTTGCTTAAAGTTAACTGACCATTCAAGTTGCTAGTCCATTCTAAATATTCTTGTTAAACTTTCCAGATCTTCATTTTTGAAATGCAGTTCTTCTAGTAATGTGGTCAGGAACTGTGTGTACACTGGGCTTGTCTGAGTATTCTTGAAAAGTGGACTAGTTTGTGACAATCTGGAAAAAACCCAAACATATTTCATATAGAAAAGCAACTTTTGAGTGGCAGATATTAAAAAGCAAAGCTTGTGAGCTCAAACAACTGTATTGAAGAAAGGCAGTTTATAATGTCACATTTGGTTAATTACAGTTTAAAATAGACTGTATGCATGATATACGATATGAGCTGTACCAAAGTATGATTTATTAATATGCAGTGAAACAAAAAAATCTAATTAGAAAAAATCAAAGTAGTTTGCATGCTTCTAATCAATTACATACATGTACATCAGTTACATCATGTACATACATGTTATATAATGTAGACCGATGTCAGAACTAACAAAGCACAAAATGTACAATTACACATACAAAAGGGAAGATCTCAGTCATTATTTATTTCTTTACCAAAAAGCTCCTAAACAGTCATTCAGTGAAGGTTATATCCTTCTTCATATGACTAAAATATAAAAGAGATATAAATTCCTCAGTTTGGAAGGAGCTACCACGATGCAGATCACCTAATAATATCTGTATGCAGATGAGGTGAGCTGTTTGTTCTCATTTGCCCTTTAATTTATCAGAATATATTTTTATCCTAAGGTCCTTTCTTTTTCTCCTAATTCTACTGCAAAATATTGCAAAGGTTGTAATAGCTGAATCCACGTCCTTATAAGCCCAAATATTAAAAAAACAATCTTTAGTGAACAAAATCAAGTCTTAAAGCTTATGCTGAATGTTAAGAAACTTCAACAACAAACATTACTGACAAGATTACTTAACAAGAACTCATATCCCAGCAACAGTTACTTTGTCTCAAATACAGTGCCACTGACACCACACAAAACACTTTGTGAAATTATGTACTTTTAATAAGAAATTAAAGATACTCTACAGCTTCCTAAAAACTTCCCAGCTCAGGAAGTCTTGAAGTGACAACTGAGATCAATCTCCCTGGAGTCACTGGTATTAAGACTTATTCCACTTGAAAAAAACTGCATATAAAAGAAGATTCTTTTAAATTAAGCAAGAAGAGAGATAAAACATGAACAAAGGACCTGACAAGACATAGTAAATAAGAATCCCTTAATTAAAAAAAAGAAAAAAAATTAACTTTTAA
Source organism: Rhipidura dahli (assembly GCA_013399225.1). Classification (NCBI taxonomy): domain Eukaryota; kingdom Metazoa; phylum Chordata; class Aves; order Passeriformes; family Rhipiduridae; genus Rhipidura; species Rhipidura dahli. Next base: position 1,182,081 of record VXAC01002933.1, on the reverse strand, counting down.
TGCGTTAAAATTACTTCCCATTCTTTCTGGATTCCATTTCAGTATGTATATTTAGATAAATATTTCAGCTATCAAACACTGCCACTTGCTGAGAAGGACTTTCAGAGATTCTCAAAGTAAGCGCAAGGTGTGGAAATGACTTAGGCATAAACTCTGCTATATATATATATATATATATATATATAATATATAGAAAAGGGAAGTATTAAGAGTCAAGTTTGTGATTTTTGGCCTGAGGCCACTGGGTTTTGTAATTTACTTCATGCCAGATGGAATGGAGTTGTTTCTTTCCTGGTGAGAGGTACAGGGGTTACTCCTTGGGCTGGTGAACCAGAGCGCCCCTGCCCAGGGCTGGCAGCCTGGAGGCTGGGTTTACATTGGGACACTTTATCAGCAGTGGAACACAGGAAGTGCTGATAGAGGATCAGAGAAACCATTGCAGAGTGTTAGTCTGGAGACAGGGATAGTGGGAGGAAGACAAGGAGATGCATTACTACTCGTCTTCAATTCACCCTTCTCAGAATTATGCAGGTTGTATATGAAAAGAGACCGGTGGCAGAAACCGTCATGACTTCCTGAGTGCTGGTGCGAGGCGGCTGTAGCATTGTAAACCATTCTCCTGGCCATTATGTAGTTTTACATGCATTTTTATCTGAATTTTCTTACTCCTGCCATGGGCTTAAGAGGATGTTAAGAGGACATTATTTCTCAAAAACAGCAGAAAGCTTGTGAAGTTTTAAGGAATACTCTAAAACCAAAATATTTATTACCATGAATGAAGCTCACTTTTTTTTTTTTTTGGAACTGCAGTTAGTGATATTACATAGTTTCATGAATTACAAACATGTCCTAAATGCCAGACCCTGTTTAAGAAACACTGTTTAACTATTATCGCTTACACCAAGAAAGAAAAAAAAAAAGATACTGGTATTTTCAGAGAAATTGCCAGGCATTAAATATTAAGAAAGAAATGGAAGTTAAAAAACGTTTTAGCAATGGATGAATTTTCTTACCTGAACTTTGTTTCAAAACTAATTAAGCTACTGATTATCTGATAAGCAAGAGACTAAATCAACCACTAATTTCAGAGGTGTGTGCGAGTTTTTAGCAATTAGTTAAAAGTTGCATCTTGATGGGACAAATGTTAAATATTTTTGAATATATGTACAAAACATTTCCCTTGGAAAACTGTGTCCTTTTGACCTTTAAATGATGCTTTAACTAGTCATTTGAAAAGCAGTTATCATTGAGTACTTTTCTACTTTCAGGTGGCTGTTGGAGCAGAGGCAGAAGCTTTTGTCTGGAAAAGGAGCAAGCACAGGTTGCTGGTTTGCATGGAGTAGTAAGTTACATGCTCTAAGTAACACTGGTCCTATGTATATTTGAGGTACTGAACAACAGATTACTGAGGGACTGTTTAACTGAATTAAACATTAATTGTATGCAAACAAGCCAGAACAGCATTTGGGATCAGTACCTTCAAGTCACCGAAAATTACAATGGTCCTATCTCTCAAGAAACTATGATGACTAATTCAATTTAATGATACACAGGATTTCAGTTCAGAGATTGTGGAATTCCCTTCAAAGTCTGCAGTGTCTTCAAAAGATGTAGAATATAAACAGGAAATGGGATACTTGGGACCACAATAACAACTGGTTAGTGCAACAGTGAAAAGAGACTAAAAATTTTGCTTTTCTGTTACCTCTTTCATGTTGCAACATTAATCTGGAACAAACCTTTATGAATAAAGTGAAAGAAAAGCTGAAGGATTAAGTGATTTTAAAATAACCACCTACAGAAGTACACCAACGTAAATGTTACAGTCCAAAATTACACACCCATTCTTCAAAGGCTTGCCTTCAGCAGAGCCACTAAAAGGAAATGTTCATGCTCAGATCATGGAAAAGTAGTATATCAGACTTGATGAGAGTGTCGTTTCCTGCACACCCACTTATGCCATATGGTAAACAGACATTTGTAACGTTAAAAAAGTGTTAAAAAAATGTCCAACTGTATCCGATTGATAAAATTTGTATTTGCTGGCTATTCCACATATGTTACATGTTCAAGAAAAAAAACCCACTAAAGTGAAATGCATGTGAAGAATAATCAGTTATTATCAAGCTATTAAAGGACATCTGGCTACCACAAAATCTTTACATAGTTTCAGTACTTCAGCTCAAGACCCAAGCTTCCTATGAATCAGCTGCCTTACAAAAACATTTGGCAAGTATATTTAGGAGTTAAACCTAAATTATTTTAAAAAATAATTTATATTAATTGATATGGTACTGTATGCATCTCATTCTTAGATCTATGAATACCTTAATGAAGACAGCTGAATATGTTCAGAAAAGATAAAATTTTTATGTAGTTAAAAGGATTAATTGGTATTTCCTATCCAGGGGTGTGAATATTCTTTCTAAAAAGACCAAACTAGTTGTCCTGTACCATCCTTCCCTCAGCTACTAGATCTCAGAGAAAGCTTTCTGGACTTTCTGTTTTAGGTGAATTCTGTGTTTCCCTTTGAAAAAGTTAAAATTTCCAAAGCCACCACTGTGTTACCAGTCAGTTACAGCTCTCTGAAATAGACACCTGAAAACAGGGGTAAAAACACAACCACATAAGAGTTGGGTTCCTTTTCATTACCCAAAACCGGTCACTTAAAATTATACATAAATTGTTGAGAATTTAAGTGCACATAAATTGTCCCCATATCATGGAAAGCACTTGTATACTCATGAAGAAAAACCATATGCTAATTCTCAGAAGACTAATAAAAAGCTCCTCCTAGAAAAAACATAACACTGCCAGTCTTCCTAACTTTTTTCTAATGGCAGAAGCTTAAAAAAATAAAAGCCACTGGTTGTGGCAGAAGCCAGGGATCTAAACACAATTTTTTAAGTCCCTTACCTTGTCTGACATGCTTGGAACTTGAACAAGAACAGAAGTATGAAAGAGAATGATGGAACAGGCAAGCACTACCTCTCTTCCCAGAGCAAGCTTTGGAAAATAAGGTATCATTCTGCCAGTTACAGGTATTTAAGTACTGTGAATAAGACTCTTAACATAACCATCATAACATAAGGGTTGGATTTTTTATTCTCTGTTTCTTTCTACCATTTGTTCTAGTCACTTAATTTTTTAGGATCATTGTAACCAGGATGATTGATAACTAGTTTTCTATCAGAATGATGGAGCTAAACTAATGAATGATCACAAAAGTTCCTTAACACTTGTTTCAGAACACAGAAATGAACAAAGAGCTGGTAGCACTACAGGCAGCATTTTTTTCCTCCTTCCCCAACAAAAACAGAGACACAGACTACTGCATATGTGGTACAAGGGTGCCAACAAACCTCTCATCAAGAGACTCTTGCTCCAGCTATAACCATGCAGATAACCATGCCATTCTAATGGGTTCTACTGCATCAACACAGAAGGGCTGGGCTGTTTTGGTTTTTTGTTTTTATTTTTTAAACACTCCAAATATATTTGCACTACTCTTACGTTATACATTTAATGGGCTTAGCAATGCAATAAAAATGTTACTAATCAGAAATGCCTTTCTTTCAATATAGTAGTTACACATAATACACTTTCAGATTCCATTTTAATTATGTTCCTTTTAAGGAAGTCTCCAACGCACCTGGTTAGCAAAAGCAGTTGTTTTGTTTAAGACAACTGGCTAGACTGAGTCAATCCAACAAGTGTTACACATCAGCAGTAAACCTCAGTGAATGAGAGGTGCATTGCAGCCCATAGACCATCTGCCTGCACACACAACTGTAGTGCTGCTGTGTATCAATCACTTATGATAGTGCTTCAGTTGATGAGCAAACACTTGCTGCATTTATCCATTTCATTTCAAGCCCAAAGGCACTCAGACATTTGGACAGAGTAAGTTAAAAGCATCACTGTAATTTGGCATGTTCTTCACAATATAGTGACTGCTTGCTTAATCTGAGGTAGAACCTCTCACTTCCAGTATCTCACTAGATACAGTCCTCTTGTCTAGGGAGTGCAATTTTGTTAGTAAAGTATCTTAAATCCCGAAGTATGATGTATTCAGTCAGGCCAAATTTAGTACTGGACAGAAAGCTGATCTGTAGAACAACATGAGTGTATCTGTAAGATAAAGTTGCAACACCAAGGAGCTTAAAAAAATTATTAACTTTGGTGTAATTAGGTGGTTACACTTAATTACTGTGTTTAAACATATGTTCAAAATTAGAAAATATGACAGCCTCAACTTACGTAATTTAGCTGTTATGTTCAGTTTCAGTGAAAAAAACCCAAACCCCCACTTTTTTCTTATAACTTTAGTTTGAGCATGATTTAAAAAATGCAACATTAAAAAAACCCAAACCCTTAAAAGCAAAAGACTGTCTCCAGAGTGAACATTTTCCATTAGAACACATTAATATTTGACAGACAATCTTCAACTGGAAGCTTCTAACTTACAAACAAGACACAGAAGTATTTAAATATATCTTTGGAATTGAGTCTTTTAAATTAAAGCGTACTAGTACTGGAAAAAAGTAAATATGATCAGCATCACTTGCAACTCTGAAATTAAAGTGGTGTCTAGTTTGGGGCCTTTTGTTACCATATCCAATTGGTCAAAGGGGAAACTGGCATTCAGGGGCAGTTTTCAGTAATCACCTCCAATATATTACTCTATTATATTTTCTTAATGAAAGATAAAACACTCTCAAAGCCTACAATATTGAACGGCAACAACTGACAGAAATAAACAGGCAATTTTCTTACTGAGATAAAAAAGCCACTTCTGGTCTAATTTTAAATATAGCCTGAAGATCCTCTTCTCATCATAAAGACAAGAATTTTGTAACCGAAGTGCAACTTATGTTTTATTTATTATTTAACTTCCTTTCATTATTGTGTACTGACTTGTCCACAGAATCCAGCACAGGCACTTTAATCCTCTGATGGCAAAAGAAACTAAATTATTCATGCTTTAAAATTTTTGTCCACTACATTTAAATCAATGCTACCAACAGTGATTCGAAATCAATGACTGGAGTTCCTATATAATCCAAGTATCCAGCAAAAATTAAGGTCCACTCAAAAGTTAACTTTGTTAATTGTTTCCACTACCTTCACTTTTTCCTATGCAGGTTCTGCAAGTCTCTTCAATAAACATGTTCCTTGATATGTGTTCATGTATAGAGTTACACAAAATACATTTTTTCTACATTTCAAGTTCACCTTCCACACACATTTTTCATATAGTTGTTGTCCAGACGTAAGTCAACTTCCATTCCCTTTTAATGGGGCCAACATTTCAATTGTGATGCAGCCAGATGGACGCTACTGACAGTAAAAGGAAAGGTTTTTTACAGTAGCAGGGGTTATCTAAGCATTTCATTGAAGTGCTTGCTATCAACAGAAAAAAAAGACAGTGGATCTGCTTTTCTTTCTTTATTTCCTTCTTACCCTCACCCTCACCTCCACAGTGAGTTATTTGTATCAAAACAGGCAACTGGCAGTTCAGAGAACAGGCTGGGGCACACCCCAAGCTGCAGCAGCCCCATGCCCACCGCTTCCCAGGACAGTGGTCAGGGACTCGGGCAGGCCCCTGGGCACAGGCACAGCTCCCCTGTGTCACACCAAGCTCTCTTCACAAGGGCTTTGGAAGAGAAGCCCTAACATTTGCAAAATACTTTGCAGGTTCTACTCTGACATTCCACATGAGCAGTCATTTCTTGTCTTTCCCTTCATAGGAGAGTTCAGCTTTTGTTCTTCCATTAAGCTCTAGATGGATTTTTTTTGAAGGCATTTAAATGTTTTAACTAAACTATGCAGAATGTTGAGGCAACAGACTTAGAGCTACTTAATCAGGTACAGAAATTGTTCATTTAAAATGGATTAAAGAAAATGCAAATGTTCTGGATCTTTGTGGGTTTTTTTTAACCTAACAAACAAACAATTCACATGAAAATCAGGATGTATTGTTTATGCCACTTTCTTCCTCTCCCTTGAAAGTTAAGGATCACTCCATCAGCTGCTAGTTGTTATTTATAACAAACAGCTGTGTAACTACAAAGATCCTGCAATGAAAAAATTTTATAGTAATGTCACACTGATAAAAAAAGACACAGAAAAGGAAAAAACTCAAGTAAATTCAGACTGTCCTCAAAATATTAACTTCTGTAAGATAGATGAAGGACAAGTAAAAAACTTTCTCATATATAAAAAAATTTCTATAATTAGGCCAGTAATTAATTTTACAGGCAAAGTAGACGTCTAATGCAAAGGAACACCCAAAGTAAGTCTGAAAATCAAGAATGTGTTCAAAGAACTCATGGTGACGTTTCATCAATTGGTGTGAAAATTCAGTACAGCCATTTGGTGCTATTTGTGTCAGGTCTGCACATGGTATACTTGCAGGCAACATTAATAAGAATGTACATTCTATGTACAAATAACTGCCAAAAAAATCTAAAATGCCTCAGAAATCAGCTAAACATCTGGAACTTTCAGTTCATATAACTCATACTATTTTGCCACAACCTAATTAATGATACTACTCTTCTCAGAAAGTAACTAGAAAATGGCATTTGTCAGTATTCTCATATTTCAGCTCCCTGTGACTGACCAGTAGCACATAAACACAGTAGCAACAATTTCTATTCAGCTGAGACAAAATTTAGAAGTCTACTGCTTTGTACAACTATTTTAACCTTTGTAATTGCTCACCACTGGGTTTTCTCACACAGTATCACTCCTACAATGTTCCTTCTGAGCAAGTGTCTTGATCTTATGTATGCACAGACAGAATAAAGTCAGTTCCCTCATCAGTTGTCCGGGACAGGAACTACACATTTCACAACATTCAGCAGGTGGAAAATGATGTCACACTGCCTGCAAGCATTTGCTAGCATTATGCTGATCCTGCAACAGAAAGCAATTAGCTTCATTAGGTACTCTGGGATTGCTGTTTTTAACCCATGCTCAGCCTGTCTAATGAGAAAGATGACAGTCAATACTCCAGAAATATTTTGCTTTATTAACAGTAGGAGTGACAAAAATTTCAGGACTCATGACTCCTTTAAAGCCACAATAATAATATGCAATGGTTCTATCTGCCTCCTGTTATAGCAATATTTAAGAACTCTATTTCCAAAGACTCATTTTTAAATGACTACCAAGACTGCCATCAACACAAATATCATACAGGTCTGGCAAAAAACAATTACTTGGCTGACTGTATGCAAAACAGATTTCTTTAACAGTAGATTACAAAAACCTTGAGCCAGACAAGAAGACTAAGGAAGCACCAAAACCAGCTCAATAACATCTACAATTTCTTATCCAGAGTTTGTTTCTACAAAATTTAGGGAATCAGATTTTGTTTCACTATTTTGTACAACAGATATGAGACTGCAGGATGATTTTCTAAAAAACAAATGGAGTGTGGCACACATGTCTACATTACCATATTCCAAAAGATGACTACAACGTTAGTTCACAGAAACAAAGCACTAGAACATCTGTAATACTGGGTACCATTTAAAGCCCTTGCATTCATGCAGGGATTTGTTCCACTAACTTTCAATTTAACTTACTTATCAGCATAATGCCAAGGCAAAAAAAAGTTCACAATATGAACCCAGAAGAAATCACTATCAGCTGTTTCTCCTGAACAAATCTAAGTTTCTTATGTACACATTTCAAGGACAAGCTTTGTTTAAAGAGCTCCATTTATTTGAAGCCTGTTTCCTGCTAACCAGCTGACAGATCAAAGGTACTTCTCAGTTTGATTCCCACTTGCCCCTCTTCTTTAACTTAGTCAAAATTTTAAATTTAGTACATTTAAAATTTATTTCTAAATTGATCCTCTCATCCTTTTCAGTCTTCTTTTCTTTTTTTTTTTTTTTAATGTTCCACAAGGTGTTCCTATGACACCTCTCAAATACTGGAATCTATGCCACTGAAGTATTTGGATTACCAGGCTACATGAAATGAAGCACAGGTGTAAGTCTTAGATTAAAAAATGCTTAAATGTAAGCTTTTGAAAACCTGAACCTCTTAAGTACTTTGTAAAATACACACCTTTGTATAAATTATTGTGCACATACAGTGGAAAAACATCTAAAAGATGACTTTATATTCAAACCTGATACATTTTATGAATTAAACATTGTTATATCTATATATCCATTTTTGCAAGAGCTGAACTTCATTTTTCCACATATGGAAATTCTTATCAAATAATTACCTTAGGGATAGGTAAGAAGAAAAAATTCAAAAAAGACAGAATAAAACATACTGATTTCAGTAAGTTAAAACAGCTACAATGCAATGTGCTTATGTAAATAATGTCAATACTTGACTGTGCTCAGTTACTAGGGAAACAATGATCATAAAATTGGTAACAGTTTAGTTTCACAACTTTTTAACACTGTAACTTGATTACAGTCAGTATACAGTCAGATCAAGCACCTGGAATAATGCAGCTGAGTAAAGAGACATGCTAGGAATAGCCTTGCTTACACCGTGTCCAAATTTTTTTTACTCAGAAGTTAAACGTAACAACCTCAACACTTTTCTCCTTACCTTTCCTAGTTTTGAAAAGAAATGCCAGCATGGATTTGGACCTCTCAAAATGAGATTCTTAGAAATCCCCAGAAGTTATGGATTCTTAAGCATCTTTTCCCAGAAATAACAGCACACAGGTTTAAAAAACAAACAAAACAAACCCAAACCCCTTTCCTGCTTAATTGTTTTATTTCCAAATCTATTACTGGCTTGATGATCTCCATTAAGCTTTTCTACCCTTAATCTCAATCTCACCAGCTCTACAGCAGAAGAGCACTATTAACACTGATTTGTGAAAGTACACTGAACTAAACACATGCCTAAAACCAGAATACATGATGAGGTTTGGAGCAAATATGAAGAGCCAGACAAATCTCAACTATTCATTAACTTTTAAAAAACCCTAGTACCTCATCTCAGAAATACTGCATTTTATGATAAAATAATTAGATCTATTCAGCGTCTTCTTAAGATGTTCAGATGGACAGAGGGTGGAAGACAGCAAAACAGGCATTTCTGTGGAACACAGGGTGTAACTGGGGTATACATCAAAATGAAACATGCTGGCATCTCAATCCTCTAAACAACCAAGCATCTGAAGTTTTGCACTGATGCTGGTTTTGCATCTATAGTGTGCAGTATATACAAAGTATATACACTTTTCAGATTCTGCAATAAGCTCCCAGATCCTGGTTGGTTATGTTTGCTACCAGCCAACTAAAGCACACTTTTCCTCTTGGAGAGGAATTTGATGTGAACATGTACTGCTGCAGACATGATGGTTCTACATTCTTTTTACTGTGCCAGGCAAAATTTTATGAAGATATGATTATGTTTACTTATACAGCATTCTGGTTAATTGACTGGTTGCAGTCTTCTTATCCCAAATATTTATTTAAATTACACACATGTAAAAAGAGCCACCTGCCCTGATGCTAAGTCCACTGGCTTGGATTGTCTGTAAATTCTGAGAGCTTTATCATAGCCTACTGCCTAAAGAAACACTTTATACATCATCTACTTTGGGTGTTATGCATTTCCTTCCTTCCCAAAAGCAGCTGTATTCTTCTGTTTTCATAAATATGAAAGGAAAACATTTCAGAAAATACTGCACATTTTTGCCTTCACTGTTAACTTCTCAGGTCAGAACTTAACTGCCAGACTGGATGAGTGCCACTGGGCACTCAAAAATTTTTTTGTATCTCAACAAGTAACGTGAGACGTAATGAGAAGTACAAACTGCCTTTGCATTTGATTCCTACAGTATCATGACACAAAACCAAGTCTCCCTCAGTGTACTGCCCACTATCAATTATCACATAAAAATAATTAGGTTCCTCTCTAAATTAATCTTCTCCTCTCCCCTCCAAATTTTCAGGCATACGAGTTATTTTTAGTTTATTCCTGGTCACTGTAGACTTCTATAGCACCACCAATATTCTCCAATATAACATTATTGATATGAAAAATAAAATGCATCTATTTCCCCCGAATGACATAGAATAGACGGTTGGGTCTTCAGGTAGGTCTGTGAACCACTGGTAATCCAAGCAAATTATAAAAATTCACTCATTCAAATAATTTTGTTTTCTAAGACATAATTCAATCATAAAGCAGTATTTTTAGGGCTTAACTGGATTTTAATCTCCTTTATGATTCTTCCTCCTTAAAAACTTACAAACTTCACAGAAAAAATATTGTCTGTCATGTCAAGTCTGACATTTTCAACAGCAATACACAAAAGAAATTAGAATCTCTGGAATGAAGTGCTGCCTTTCTAGACACCCCTACTGTTTAGTGGTATAAGGTTTTACATTCCATAATCTGCATCAAGTACCATAAGAGAGGAATGATTAGGTCTGCAAACAATACTGCTCTTTCACAGGGATTTTTTTACAAAGTTTTTCTGTTACAGTGGTTCCAGAAGAGCTAAGGAATACACTACTTCTGCTTTGGGCAAAATTTATTTCAGTGCTAAAGAAGAATAGTTCACACCATTCACCCTACTAGAGGTACATTATGAGTACCTGCATGGAATGAAACACATTAATCCAGAATCCATGCTAAAAACTCTGCTGGTAAAAAAATACCTGGGGATCATACAACAGGATGCTGTACTGGTCTTTCCAGTGATGTGTATCTCTACATTTTTCTTGGTTCAGAAACAAGTCAAATTAACACAGACTTTTGTCTAATAGTGAAGTTGCTTTTTAGTCAAAACCACTGCTTATATATAATATTCCCACCATAGTAGGCTGTTCTTTACAAAGTTAACTAAGATAAAATTAAAACTCTGAATATAAAAGATTCTCGTGTGTGCTAGTCATGTTTTTCTTTTAACAGATGGGTGATGTTTCATGATAAAAAAATGTTTACACTGAATGTATTAAGATTAATTATTAATAAAGAAGCAAGAATATTTTCATAGGGCTGTAGCTGCAGGATTCAGTTGCAACATGAACATTTCAGTTTGCTTAGTGGATGAAGTTAAAATACATTTAGTTTAAAACTAAGTTTAGGGCAGCTGGTAACAGTGTGAATTACTAATATCTTACTTGCAGCATTAGTTCAGAGCTGTTTATATTACTACTACTGTACAACTTTTTCTAAACAACTACTCTATACAACTGTACTACTTATGACATGACTTCCAACAAGCAAAGCACTGATTGTGGAAGGGAGAAAAACATGACATTACGAAAGAAATCTTTTAAATGTATACCTTTTAAAGAAACATAATTTAAAACAGTTCTCTCTCTGGGAAATTTTTCCATCTGCTTAAACACAGTTGTGGCATAAAGTTCAATGGTACATGAACTCCACTGACCAAGTCAGCTCCCCAATGAGTCAACATGCTGAAGCAGCCTTCTAGCACGTATGTCTGAGAACTTCAAACACAAGTAGCAACAACTCACTCACACAAAAGGCTAAAATGAAGTGTCAGAAGAAAGTCCTTTCCCTATCACCATATTCTAAATTCACAAGTATATTAGGAATATAAAGTTGCCAACAGACAGAAGCAGAAGATCGAAAACAATGTTTCACATAAAAGCATTTCTAGATTCTAACAAAAAGATTTGTCAGAACACCTCCATGAAGGACAATTTTTAGATGGTGATGCACTTTGCACACCAGATCTGCTGGTTGTACACGTCAGTCTGAATGGCCAAACATACAGCCGCTGGGAACATGCAGATTTCTATCTCTTGGAGGGATTTCCAAGCCACTTGGCAGGCAGCCATGCCCCTGCTCTTCCCTTGCACTGGGCAGCAGAGCTGGCAGGTGCAGAGATGACAGCTTTCTGAGTCAGCCCTCCTAACTCCACGCAGCAGAGCTCCAGGACACAGTGTGTGCTAAAGCTCCACTCCTGCTGATGAAGCCAACCAGCACTGGAAAGAGGAACTAATTATCCTGGACTCCGAGAATTTGTGCTGGGCATACCTGAAAGTTACACAGCACATCCAAATGTCCCATTTAGAAGGCTACCTATGAGGATACCAGAATGGGAAAGACTGCAACTGTATGGGCTGCAATGTAATTCACAGTGTCACTTCCTGCATAACATCACTGCAGCAACAGTGGGGGTTTTTTCAGGAGAAACACCTTCCTGGAAACTGTTAAGGCTTCTTCTATTTTTTCCCTTATGAAAGGTGAAGATATTTAATTGATTTTAAAGTTGGCACTGACTAATACTGCAATTAACAACACTGAAATCCCTCACAGTACTGTTCTGTGTATGTTTCCTAAATAATACTGGAACATGCCAGAAAGAACTAAGATAATACTGATAATGTCCACAACATGCCAAATAAGCAGCTTCAAGTTTGCTCAGAAAGTGCTGATAAGTAAGCAAGTTTAATAGAAAAACTGCCTAACAGACTTAAAAACTGCTTAACAGAAAATTTATTTGAATTCACACTTACCAAATAACAGCCTAAAATTAAAGAGAAAAAGGGAAGAAGATGTTTTTTAATGTGTAAAGACAAAGTTGCCTTTTCCCTATTTCACACAGTAATATAACTCTACAGATAGACACAACACTATAACCACATTCAAATGCTTTTATAAAAACTTTGGATTCTTGGTCCTGCAAGCTCAGCTCTGTCAAAATGGGAAACAATTCTATTTCTAGATTAATGATTTTTCTCAGCTGAAACCCAGAACCAAACTTCCATCATCAGACATGCTAAATAAAAATCATCCAGCTGACTTGTATGTGGCTTCTGTAGGAGAAGAGTCACTCTGCAAGTCTGATTCATATCCTATATGTATTTGTACATTAGATTCATACATTTCAAACATTCAGACACTTTCAGATAAGAACACAGTAGTGCTATCAGAAACATCTAAATTCCTCTTAAAATAATTTAGAAATGTCAGTGCTGAGCAATAGATGTGCTCTCATGTGCAGAGGAGTAAAAACACGTACTTGAATCCAAGATTCTCCAGCTCCTGAACTGTTACCTCCAAGAGAGTAAACCTCTAGAGTACATCTCCACATGACACATTTATCTAAAGTGGCTGCACACATATAATGATGGCTTTTGTTTAGTGATCACGGTCATTTTGAGTTTGTTTAAATACTGCAGCCAAATGCTTATAAACTAATCCCAAAACATTTTGAAATGCTTCAAAGCTTTTAGCGGGGGAACCTCTTGCATAGGCTTTGTAGATGAAGCTGACCACAGTTCACTGGAACCAGCCAGCTCAGATAAGTAAGATGAAAGCAGACATTTCCTGAAAATATCTTGAAAGCTTTCCATTAGTCTGTGCCAGGGGTATACACTAAAAACAGAAAGTGCCCATGCTTGTATAGCAACTAATCTTCCCATTGCTTTCTCTGTTCTTTCTTGAACTACTGTATCTATTTATCTGCTTCATTTGATATCTTGCAAAGTTCTTTGGAGGAAAAAGATGCAACTTTTGCATTCTAGTTTACAATACATTATAAAGCAGCTGTTACTAGAACAAAAAATTTTATTTAACATAAACGTAAATGTAACAGGAGGAAACCAAAATCTACCAATGCCAAAATTTCTGCAAGTTACAAATAAGTAAGAAATTTGATCTACAGATAATTTTTAAGAGTCATCCACTCCATGACAGGCATGAATACCACTGTTTGAACGTAAATCTCTGGCTGTCAAAGTGTGCTCTAACAAGGTCAATTCAGCACTGCTGAATGTGCTATATTCATAGGAGTGCCTCAGGCTAGATTTTCAATAAAGGCAGAGACTGGCTGTGTTCATATTTTATACAATAATTTGATTGAATAAATCCAACTGTTCACTAGGAACATGAAATACTCCACTGTTGAAATCTCCCATGTTTTATATTTTGAGACATGTCACACTGTCCAGTTCCAGGCACTTTATTTCAATGAATGAGAAGCCCAGGTTTCTTTAGTAGTCAGCAGACTCAAAGGCACATAGTACTATCAGCAGCTTTTCAAGGACTTGCAGACTATGAAGTGAGCCTAGGGTCTAAGTTAAGCACCAAAATTAGGCATTAATGATATCCATAATGGTGTATCCTACAAAGAGTTAATATGCACACTCAAACAAAGAAGACAGCATGACCATACCATTATACACTAGAATTCAACACAGCAGTAATGATAACAGTTATTCTGTCCAGTACCTTATCACAAGAAGGGCTGGGGCACTCTGAAAGTGCACTGTGAAGTTAGGTACACCAAGTCCTCAGCTCACACTAGCCATACATGTTTGAGAAGGAAGTGGTGAGCCACAACATCGATGCATAAAATAGGGTGCAAGCAAAGTCCAACAGCTGCTACTTGAAACAAAACAACCTAGCCCCCTTTAATGCAAAACAAAAAATACTTGAAGTCTTACTTTTTTTTTGAGGTATACTTTGAAACCCATGTTCACTCTGCTTTCTGTAATCCCTGCATCCTGGGATACCTGTAGCATGGTCTGGCACCCACCTGGAAAGAGGAAGCATTATCCTCTACCAGCGTGTTGCTCATGTAGCTTTTCTGCTTAGTGTTGACAGTAAAATGGTCGCCCTATGTCTGAAACCAGGTCAAGACCTGTGAATAAATGTTGTGAAAGTGTGACTGAAGCTACTGAAGACCCACTCCGACTCAGGCCCGACACAACTCTATCATCTAAATGACATTAAATGTGCTACAATGTGCATAATGTCTCAGTACAGCTAAGGGAGAAGACTTAAATAGGGTGTTAATTCTTTTTATAAGAAATATTAGCAATATATGACAGGTTCCTTGGGAGGCTGTAGGAGCTGAGAAAGGGCCTGAGTGAGGACCTGTCTGTGAGGGGCTGTCCAGGTCCTTGGTAGCCTTTCCCTGCAGACTTCTGGCTTCCACTAAATACTCAAGCTTGATTATAATTTCCAAATAATTAGATGTTCTATTTTAATCTTTCTGGAAATGATGCAACATGCATTGTCTTAACACTCATTCTATCCCACCTACATTCTTCCACATTCTCTCCTAAGACGCAGCAGAGAGAAGTTGTTCAAAATCTCAGGATCCTGAGCTTCCAAGAACCTTACAATAAACAGAAATCAGCAGAGGTTTTATTTATGATTTCACTAATATTATAAATAAAATCTACTCTGTTTTATGATCAAATATATTTAATTTCTTTAGGGATGGACCTTTAGTACGCAAAGGTAAAAAGAGACTTGGTTCTCTGCTTATACTGACTGCTACCAGGACTGCCTACTACTTGTAAAATGTTTTAAAGCAGCTGTAAAACAATCACTACTTATGTAAACATTTAGAGCTCATCATATGCAGAGACCGGCTACATATTTTAACTTCTGATGAAAAAGAGACACCATTTCCTTAACTGTACAGAAACTACTTGAAAAATTCATAAGATCTGTTTCACAAATTACCAATTCAACCATAAGAATATATAGTAAAAATGACAAAAGATTTGTTCTTATAGTCGATTAAAAATTTATGCCAAGGCATTCAAGTAAAGTTACTTTCTGTGTTCTGATTTAATGAATCATTTGAGCGGTAGCTGGCTGGGTGACACAGATGTAAGGCTCGCTGAAGCCTGCTCTAATGCCTGCTGGTACCGTCTTCCTTGGGACAGCAAAGCCAGAACAATGTGTCAGACTGAAGTAATATCAAGGAAAGTAAATGCAGTGCTGGGCATGCCATGAGGCTGGCCCACAGTACTTCCTGACCTGTGAATGTCTGTAAGTACTTCTCTGTCCTACAGGCTCCAGTGACCCAGGAAGCCCAAAAGAAGCAGCAGCAAGCGTGGTAATGAACAGACTCTGGAATAAAGATTTTTGCAATCTTGTAATTCAAGCTCAAGACATACAAAGATTGTTTGATGGTTTAACCCTAATGGAAGGCAGAGCTTGACACTGTGAAACCACCAGTGATTTCTTAAACATTTAACATTAGTTCAGCTTTTAATACAAATGTCTGTCTGTTTAACACACTGCAAAGTTTGTCTTTAACTTCAGAAATGTACATGAATTTGCAAAATACAAATTAAGGAACTCACTTGATGCATATGAACACAGCTTTTATAGATCATCCTGGGTAGAAATTTACTGAAAGACACTATCATATAATCTGGCATCCCATTAGGGAAATAATTGTAAAGAATTTAATTCTACAGTAAGTAAAACAAAGCTAAGGAGGACTGTAGTATTGGAATCTTAAACAACAAAGCTAATCCTCACAAAAATAAAATACTTGTCCCAGTATTCCTTGGGAGTTGCTAAAAGAGATTTCCCCTCTAAAAGAAGCTTGCTAGAATACTTACACTATTTAGAAGCACACATACATTTAGAGATATAATTTGACTTCAATCATAAAAGTGAAATGTTTAAAGAAATTAGAAGCAAAATGAGAAATGAAAAGCTTAACAGTTATGCCAAATCCACATAATATAATATACGTGTCATTTTGTCCTAATGTCAGAGAGGGGAAGAATGTCTGTCAGCAGCAAATGGAAGAGGATGAATTATACTCCTACTTCATCCTGCAAAGCCTCTTTAAAACCCCCTAAAACATAGCTTTTCTTTTTTTTAACATACGTTTGTCCTTTGTTAACATTTGATGCAAGGGGGACAATCCTGTTTTGTCAAGAAAATGTAGTACATTTGCATGACAACAATATTTCTGTTGATTCCACAGTTAGTTTCATAAATTTTTCTCTTCTTTTATGTGAAAATTTTATCTTGTTCCAACAGGCTAATTTAGACAGTTGTACATAAGAATACATGACATTTAAGGGTACTTACACAGATAGCAAAACAATAGCAATTAGAGTCCATTCAGGCATTTTGTGAATAATATTTCTGTTTGTTAACCTGAAAAATAATTTTTAAAAAATCAGTACATTTCAGAGTAAAAGTAAGCAGATTTTAACAGCTGAATTTTAAGCCTACCCTTAATACACTGAGTTATACTGAAGCAATTACAGCTGTATCTGAGCAATTTACCAACTCTCAAGCTTCTGTCATCCTCTAACAGAGGAATTGCAAATTTCCAATGTCTCCTTTTTCTATATGAAAGTGGGATGGGGAAGATTGAACAGAAGCTATTTTTTTAAAATTGCTCACAAATAGTCCTGGCTGCTGTGTGGCCCCAGCTCTCACTCATACCCACTGGGAAATTCTCAAGAACTGCACACACATTTCTGAAAAGATGGACCTTACACGTAGATTCCCTCCTGCTGGCTTCAGATCCAGATTTGCTGTAGAAGCTCATGTGGAAACAGACTGAATTTTATAAGGTAGCAGTGACAATGCTCTGATGATTCTTGTTTTTAAAATGCAAATCCAGAATTCTAACTTACGCAATGGGAGCCAGAGCAAATAGAAGAGCCATATAAATATATATGAGGTGTTAATAAAAAACCACCTGGGTGTTCAACAAAAGTGCTGCTGCATTGAATACCAGCTGACCCTTTTGGCTGAACTGCCTAATAAAACAGATCTGCTTTAAGTCAAGTACTAATCTGTGTTAAAACAATTCATCCGTGAATCACTGTCTAAATTTAGGCATGGCCCGTGGTGTTCAAAACAAGCAATTTCAAGGAAAAGTCAGTGAAAAATGAAACTGTGGCTATGCAGGCACCCAAAAGAGCCAGCAGCTTTAATTTTATTCAGGAAGATGCCACCATCCAACAGATAAACTGAGGGGCAAGTGCCTCCCTATGTTTGCTTCCTTCTTGTTTTCAGTTTCCCTTCCATGAAGCCTTGTACAAATTCAGATGCAGAATGAAGATACCCGGTCACTCATACCCACTCCTACAGGCACTGGTGAAGATAGTTAATTTTAAGCAAGCTCCTATCTGGCAACAAATTCAAATCCAGTTTTTTTTCCCCACTAAGAGGACTTTTTTTTTTTTAAAAAAAGTTACTTTGGGCAAGTATATAGTTACCCAAAAAAACAAAAAAAAGGTGAAATTTGAGAAAGCAGAAGTATTTGTACCTGTCATTGTTGAAATTCAAATTCTATTAACTAATTCCCCAAAATTACATTCAAAATGGTAATTAAAAATGTAGTTATGAGTAAGATCTTTTATAGTATTTGTTTGCATTTCTCTATTTCAGAAAGATACTAAAAATTAATAAAATAAATTTGTAATGATCAAAGCAATATTATCCCATTTTTCTCCTCAAATCTCTAAGTCTTCAAACCAAAATATGATTTTGAAGCAATGATCACTGAAGTAGTGTCTCAACAACCTGAGTTTTGTTCAATAATGAAAGGAAAAACAATGTTTTGCACTACACACACAGGAATTGTCACATCAAACCAAAACCAACAGTTCTGGCAAACACTGATTGTATTTGTTATTAAAAGATTCATGTTTAGCAATTATTATTTGAAATAGCTAATGAAGTCAGCGGGCAACAGAGTTTGTACCTGGTAAACTGTTACATTTTTCTGGCTACAGAACAAGAGACAAAACAAAGGCTGAACATCTTGACTCAACACTGATGACAGTGATAAACACTACCAAGAAATGCCTGATGGAATCATCTTGACAGGCAATTCATATGTAACATTCCAGTTAATCTGTTATGATGAGACACAGTGAAAAAGACAGCTCCAAGCCACCTGGGGAAACTGTCAAATAGAGAAAGCAGCTTTATTTCAATGCTTTACAAGGAGTTAGTATTGATTAGAGCACAGGAAGGTGTCATTCTTGTACACAAACTGAGAGATGCAGTTATTTGTGTCAATTAACTCTTATTCAATGTTAGTATTGATTGGCAAGGTCTGAACACTAGTCATTGCCATCAATATGCTATTTCTGAAGGAGGTAGTCAAAAGACACAGATAACCAGCAGGACACAGCAATATGGATCTGCTGCTGTACTACTGTCACTGCACTGGATGAGCAGTCAGGCCTCTGCAACTGAGTAACCTTCCAGTACAACACCTGTCCCAAAACACTTGTGCAGCTGGGAAAAAAAATATTTCAGGCAGATCAGAGTAAAGCAAGCAACCTACAGGTGTGAAGCCTTAAATAATAAGGAGCAGTGGAAGGGCAGTCACTTTCACAAACAAGCTCTGGGTCAACACCAAGGCCTCTAAACAGCAAAGCTTTCAGAAAACAGGGAACTACAGGGCCTCCGTAAAAATGGTTCTTTGTCTTGCCTCTAGCCAAAACTGTTACTTCAGAACAATCCATGAAAGAGGTCACTAGATTTCTGTCATAAACATAAAATGTGGAAGTGTTAAAACTGTACAAAACTTTGTGTGTGTGACTTGAGTTTTGTGGTGAAATCTGTTCTGTTCAAGCATTTGGCCAAATTCTCCCTCACCTACCTAGAGAAAGAAAACAATATGCAACTTCCTGAAATGGAACGTGCCTGCTTTCTTGGCCTGCGTAGGGCAGGATACGTAAGCTAGGCAAGTTGGATGACCCCAAATAGCCGTGTGGGCTGCTTAGCTGCTGGTTTGTGGGTCTTGTGGTTCACTCCAGCAAGACAGGCTGCAGCCATCCAGGAGGACCCATGTGATTTTCACGCTCTGTGAAGGAGCCTGACTGAGCTCATGGATCCAAGTGGCAGAAGCTTCCCAGATGAAGGACTATAGAGGAAGATGCATAAAAATTCCTTCTCAGATGACCTCTTGATAACTGATTAGTGCCCAGCCTGCAAAGAAAGGGAACTCCAGTAGGGAAATTGGAGGAATCCACAGTAAATAAAAACAGTAAACCCAGCAAATCTGCAAACGCAGCAGCCTTTCCTTCCCACATCCAGATTCGCATGTGTGGGCATTTGTAACTGCAGTTCAGGAATCTGCCCATTCAGTAAGTCAGGAAACTGACTTCATGGGATTAGGATGCAAAGTTTTGACTTTAGGGAACCTTAGCTACGTGTATTTTTTCCAAAATTTGCACTAAGATGAGTGAAGTTTAATCCAGGGCAACACGGGCAAATACTGAAGCATATATTGTTTTTCTTTAGGTTTCAACTAGACCAATTTAACCATAAAAGACAGCTTCTCTACCTCCTGGAAAACAGCAGTATATTTACATACTGTAATATCATTTAGTTTGATGACAACCAGCAAAAATAAGCTACTATTTAACTTCAGGCTTCCTTTGAGAAAAGCCTATTTACTATTAACATCTTGATACTCCCCTATTTCCACACAGAACTTTGTCTACAACCAAGTATTACTGATTGACTTGAAACCCAGAACCTAAAATTTCACTTAGCAATGGTAACAGGTAAAATAGATATTAATAACTATATATACCAGATAACATATGTTCATGACATATACTTAAAAGCTAAAAGACTGTCTCGGACACATGATAAAACAAACTTGTGACAAAAAGTCTTGAATACATCTCACACCTGGTTCCTTGGTAGAATTCATGTCAATGATAAACTCTGTAATGGGAATTAAAATACAATCATAAAATACAGATGGAATCCTATTTTCAAAATGAAATAGTATGCCTTAAAAAAACCCAACCACACATTCAAAGTAATTTATCCTCAATTTATATAAAAGAAACTAATTTTCTCTTGATCTTTTAACGAAGTGCCCTTCCACACTCTGGAGAATTATTTGACATCTCAGTTTTCGTAACAAAAGCTTACAGGCACTGAGGGACTTTGTTTGGGAAGAGCTCTAACCATGCTAAAATGTCTCTTGAGATCTCTCTAGTGTGTTTCTTAGTAGTGGTGATTGAATAAAATGCTGCCCAAAGGAGGCTGAACTGCAAGTGTTCCTTTAAAAACCAATGGAGCTGAAAATCGTTGTTGCTTAGTTCACCACATGCTCTTTTACCCTTCTTCAGCTAAGCTCTACTACAGCCACGTGTTTTACCCTCTTTGGTAAGCTCTTCAGCCTGAAATATCTTCAGTACAAAAAGCAGGAAAGGGCATGAGCATTTACCAATGCTCCTCCATTGCCATTAAGCATTTGAACCACATTAACAAAGAAAGTAACATTTGAATTTCTATACCCTGTAAATACAAACACCATTTAAAATTTATCCCAAGTCTCCCTACCAAAGCATTCAATCCAAAACTTAAGACACTACTCATAATAAATAAAAACCTACATACCAAACTGGAGATTCAAGTCTATGTCTTCATCTTAATAGCCATGAGCTAGCTCTTGTGTATCAACAGACCTTTCATATCAGTAATGCAAGAAGCAGAAAGGGAAGCAATAAAACCCATTTCCTTCATTTTTGTATTTTACTATTAGTGACAATAAAACTCCAGTTATTTTGAGGTATATATTATATTAAGGCATTTTGTCTTTAACCATCCCCTATCCAAGATCCTGATCTTCCAGGCAACTGATTTGGAATCTTCACAGTAAGAGAACGCCAAGAACTTGCTACCATTACCTTCAACTTACTTCCTAACAGAAGACACAAAAATAAACTCACGAAGTGTCATCAAAGAGATCCAAACAGATTAGGGGAAACCTTTAAATTATGATGAATTACTGCTACATGAATGAGGCATTGGGTCAAAGTCAAAATAAATTTGATTTGGTTCCATTTTGTACACCCACAGATGTGTGTGTGTACATATTTCTATAAGCACATTTATATATATATATATATATATATGTATGTTTCAGAAGTCTATTTTGGTTTCAAGTCTCATTTGCTATAAACCAGTGTGAAAACTTTATATTCACACCTTATTGTCTTTGAATAGCAAAAATTATTTAAAATAAAAATTCTCAAAAACTGAACCTCCAGGCCTTCTTACATAATGAATATAGTTTGTAAGAAAAGTAGTTTGAAAGACACCAAATGTAGTTTCTCCAGTTTTATCAATCCATAAGCTGAAGTGACTAATAAGCATTTAAACTGCACACCAACGAAACTGTTTTAAAAAGACAAAAAGATCTCACTCAAACAATAGGTATGTACATGCTATATACAAAATATCTTTGCTGGTTTCAGCGGTGTTGTTAAAAGGTTAATCAGAACTTAAAAGACTGCAATCAGAGAACCAAATTCAAATAGTATCAATGTTTTTATTTAACAGACATAATGCACAGAGTTACCAGAAAGGAAGATCTTCCACAGTAAGAAATCTTGCACAGAGACATTTAGTGGCATCCTTCCAGACACGGGTAAATCATAAGGAATCGGGGAGAGCTGTGTTTCTATTCACCAAGCCAGGATTCCTTGTGGCACATGCCGCGTGAATGAGTTTTGGAAAATTTACATGTAAACCTCATGCAGGTTGAGGATGTGGGAAGGAAGTTTCAACAGTGACAATGTACACACAGTTAGCAACTGCTGCTGCTCTTTTTCTGACAATACTTGAGGATGCAGGACACAATTTAGGTCCAAGTTATGAGAGCTATCTCCCAAAGAAAACCTAAAAATGTTCAGAGAAGTTACCATCATTCTGCTTTCCCTCCTTTATCTCACTGTTTCAAAATACTGTCTTTAGTCCTACTGCCTGAAGCAGAAGCTTTGCCTGTGGTGACAGAAGTGCCCACTAGATCTACTTCCCTTTGAAATCAGGAACAAGACAGACCCAACTGACTGAGTCAGGAAGTTAGTGGTAAAAATTATTAATCAGATTAAAACCATTTAGCCCAGCTGCAGGGAGCCAGACCAAAAGAAAGGGACAGATCTCAGAAACTCACGCTTAATAGGAGGTGACGAGGTAGCAGAACCTTTAAAAGACTCACCAGTATCCTCCAGAGACCGCTGGCCTAGTTTTTAAAAAATCTACAAATACTCCTGGTGACCTAGCCACTATGAGGAGCAGGGAAAGGGCTGACTTGTTAGTCCACAGGGAATGTGACATTAGCTACATCAACACACAGCTAGAAAAGGGCAGATCTGCAATAGGGCCCTCTCCGTGCCCAAATCACAAATCATTCAACAGCATTTTTAATTAATCAATTTGTAAGAATCTCTAAGCAAAGACCAATACTCACCGGAAAGTTTTGACAAGATTTTTCAGCTCTGTATGAACATCACCTGAAGCAATCTGAAGAGGGCCCAAAACTGCAGATAATCTAGAAGGCAAAAGACACCAGTCAATATACATTTTCCTCTCTTTCTCATTTCTTCTCAAGTAAGACTTCCACCAAAGCTTATCAAAGTTAGTAAAAGGAGAAGAGATTGACTTTTGAGCAGGAGATCAGGCCTGTAGTTTTCACTTCAGCTGCCTCTATGTGGTGTTGGGGACAGCACCTTCACTTTGCAACCACCTGTTTTTAAAAATAAGCAGCTCTAGTTCAATGTGAATGTGAAGACTTAAATATAGTTCTACATACATATTCTTACTAATTTTACCTTTCAGTTCTGAAAAATATTCTTAAAATTATGAGGACTAGAACTATAGGCCATACAATTTTTTGAAGGTTTATATTTACTTGGCTCAAAAATAGTAATTCAAAAGGAAACTGCATGTCTAAATGAGGTATTCACACATAATATACCTGCTAATCTCACACTCACATAGATGCAACAGAAATATCAGTCCACTGTGAGCTTCATAGTTGAAATCCAGATGATAGTTATCAGAAAATTTCAAAAGAGAGAAAAACACAGGTTTCCTCCTTATCTGTGTATAAAAACGGACAGACCACACAAACTGCACATACTCTTGAACTTGTTGTTGGGATTCCCAAGTAACATCCCTTGTTTTCCACATTTAGGATTAAACTTTTGCCTCTATTTACTTGTTAGTAGTTAATATTCTCTTGCATGTGAATATCCAGTTATTTGCACTATATGCACATAACACGTAGTGTATGAGTACTACTGGAAGACTTAAGGTTTCTGTTCTCCTGTGTATCACTGCATGTTTTACAAAAACTGAACACAGGACTCTTATGATGCTGGGCATATTCATTGCTTTATCACAATGAAAATTATCTCTTGATTATGACAGGATGACTGCATCACCTCAGGCAATTCAAAACAACTGACACTTACAGACAAGACACCTGGGGAGTTGTTTGATTCCATGTTTGTGGCCTATCCACACACTGCAGGTAGAGAAAAACAGAAAGGCTTTTCTTTTTATTTTGGCGGGGATGGGGGGTTGGTTGTGAGGTTTCTAAGTTTAAAAAAAAAGCTTCTGTAAAACCTAATTTGGCTAGGTAATACAAACTACAATGATAGAAAAGTAAATATCCCCCTAACAAAAAACAACAGAATCATGACTTTCAAACACTAATTTATCTGCATTGCCTTGACAATGAGAATATTACCAAAGTCCTCTCAACTTCGACAATTTAATAATTCTAACAGCTACATCAGAAATGCCTCAATCTCTTTTGTGTGACGCCAAAGCCTTTTTTTGTATGTGAAGGAGGACTGATGTTTGGAAAATCTTAAGATTCAATTCTGAGGGCCTTTAATGGTTGTAGCTAGTGGCATACTGATATCACCCATCCAAACATGCATTAGAAACTCTCTTTGTACGATCTCTGCTAAAAGGATTACAAAGATTTGTTTACAAGTAACAGTTTGCATAATGTACAAAACAAATATTTGCACTCCTCTCAAGCAACTTCAAGGTTTCAGTTTAAACTTGAGCAGTTGGTACATGCAGAGTGTGCAAACTGACTCCTGCAACTGCACTACAGCTGACTGCTGCAGAAATAAGTAAGTCCTTTGGGGTAATAATGGGCTTAAGTTATGGCAAGGGCCACCTAGAAAAAGCCAGGCCCATCCTTGAACACTGTGTTTGCTACTTTAAACAATGATGAATTATCACCAACATCAGACTGACGTTCACTGAAGTAAATGGTACTTACGCTTTCATCAGTTTTTCAAGGACAATTCGCTTCCTAATCTGCATTTGTGCATTTGAATCAACAAGTGGGAAGGTGAGATCATCCTGTTGATCATCCTGGATTAGACAAAAAACTTTAACAGCTGTAATACAGTGTTTAATTAAAGTCAGTAGATCAAAATAGTCACAGATAAATAATAAATATTTAAACATTAAATAACTCTTATCTCTGAATAGAAAAAAACCCCAAACTAATTTTTAATGGGTAGATGCACAATCGGTTGCAACACACAGTATGCACCTAACATAATTTTCTCTTTCCCTGTGTGAGATACTTATCCACTTACAATAACAGAAACAAAGTAATAATTCTTTCAAGGCCTGTTCAGGCTTTATAGAGCCTCGACACTGCTTCACCAGACACTCACTTTGTCTTTGCAAGGATGCTCCTCTGCTTGTGCTTGTGTCGCTGCCTCTTCAGCCAAGACATACTTTCCTTCATAGAACTCTTTTACTCGGAGCTCTAGGAACTCTGTTTCTTCTTTTAACTTTTCGTAACTAGGCACAGGCTTTAGTATTCCACCTGAGCCTGTGAAAGGTAAAGAGTAATTCAAGCTGTTTTCAGACTCCCCTACAGCAACAGTGTTGAGATCATCAGCTGTATCTAAGTCATCCTCATCAAGTTCTTCAGTCTCCTGGCTGGCAGATGCTATGCACTCTGATGAACACAAAGAAGTATAGTTTGGGCCATAGAGAAATTTTAACGTTTCCTCAGTTCTCCATTCCATAAGTGTTTGCCTGAGTACTTCTAATAAACTGCCTTTGGAATTAGCTGGATGCCTCAGTTCAGGGTTTTTATGTTCTGTTGACTTAGCTAGTGTTCTTTTAAGATGTTCTGCTCCTCTTTTGCTCACGCCTAGAAAAACTATCTGTGATCCACACGTATTTACACAGGTTTCTGAAGCACTTGACTTCCCAAGAGCAGTATTGTTTGAAGGTGGTGCAGTTACTTCATGATGAACAGAGCAAGCATGTATTTCTTCCTGAGTGTCTAGTTTACACTGAGAGAGTTGTTCAGTGGCTTCTACCACATCTGCATCTTCAGTTTTAGGGCTAGCATGGACCTTCTGAGCATGCTTCTTTTTGAGGATGCTTTTTCTGTGCAATTGCTGTGCAACATTAGCTGAACTTGACTCACTTCCTGGTAGGACAGAAGAAACAAATTCTTGTTCAGTATCAGTACTGCTGTCACTGGCTGTGTCATGAGAAGCAGATTCACATGGATTTGAAGATATCCTAGGATTTTCAATGTCAGATGCTTTAATTACTTCATCACGTAGTTTCACCTCTTCTCCAGACTGCCCACTACAATAGAAAACACAAGCCATCAGTGAAATAAGAAATGGCTTTTACCTGCAATAGCTTTCCATTCTTATGTAAGACTGATAAAGCCTTTCTTTCCCCCCTTATAGCAGAAGTGTAATTTTTTAAGAATCCTAAGTGCTCTTTTAAAAGTCTTCTTGAACTCTTAACAGTTGCACTGTTCTACGATCAAGATGACAAGTATAGAGAAGCAAGTGCACAGCTGATTATTGGCAGTTAGACAATAACAAGATATTATTAAAGACAGCAGAACCATGTCAAACTTAGCATCATGAATAGTGCAATCTTAAAATGAAGACAGGCATGTTAACACATATAGGAACATAGTGCCATTAAATGAGGGGGAAAGCTGAGCTGTTTCAGCATATGTAAGTTTGCCACCTAATGGCAACGCATTGCAAAAGAAAGCAAACAGAAAGTTGCACAATACACAGCAAGGTACAGCGAGATGACAGAGTAGTGATTTAATTTTGGCTGATACAGACCTTTTACATTAAGAAGTACAGAAGCTTTCATCAAATATAATTGGCACAATTTTCTTTGTAAAGAATAGATGGCATAAAATATTCAAAGTACAAACAGTGTATTTGTTTCAGATTTCAACAGGCTCAATTAAGACGCACAATCCAAGAGCAGCTGTACACTAAATCATACAGATCAAATATGCTGGGTTAGAATCACAAAGTAAAAAAAACCTTTGCATAGGTTCTAGCAAGGTCTTTTCTGCAACAGAGGAAATCAAAGATGCTCTTTTCATCTGCTGTGATGCTAAAATTTCTAGCTAGAGATGCATATAACAAAAAAAAAAAAAAAGTTCAGTGTACCTCTGTCCCTCCTTTAGCAGCTGTATGTCTGGTGGTCTGCAAAAAGAAGACACAGAATGAATATTTTCCTGCTAAATCTATTCTCTTGAAATACACATAAGTACAAAAATACTTGAGTTTGGAAGGAACATCTGAGAAACTTGTAGTCCAACACCCTCTGTTCAAAGCAAGGCCAGCAAGAGCAGGTTTGTACATACATGTACAGAGAGCATGACTTGCTGGCCCGCAGCACATCGCTGTTACAGTGAACTGAATTTAACACAGTCACCAAGTCACACAAATGCTTGTCAGAAAGGACCTCTGGAAGGCTCTAGTCTCTCCTCCTGCTTGAAATGCAACTGTCACTAGCACTAGGTTAGGCCAGCCACAAATTCATGAAGTTTAAATCTTGAAAACCTCCAAAGATGGAGATTTCAAAACATTGCTGAGTATCCTGTTTCATTCCACCATAACCTTAGCACAATTTTTTTCCCAATGTCCAACCTGAACCAGTCATGCAATTACTTGTGGCCATCAACCAAGAGTAGTTTGGCTCTGTAATCTTTCTGACTTTTTTTAACTGGTTGTACACTACTTTCAGATCACCCTTTGGTCTCCTCTTCAACAAACTGAACATGCCAAGATCCTCACAGACCATAAAGTTCAAGACAATCCTGGGCTAGTTAAAGGAGAATGTTCCAATTAATGCAAATATATGAATATTCAGGATATTTTTACTTATTTTAAATTTTACTTTGTTAAAAATTTGGCTATCAAGTTATACTTTTCTTAAGAAAATGGTTTTTCAAAGGTTTCCAGAAACTAAAAACATTACTAAACAAATTCTGATGAGTTTCTTTCCAAAGCTCTACTTGCAGTTTATCTATTTCAATTCAGTTATGGGGCAGCATCACAATGCTATTCCTCTAACCAAACACCACATGTTCTATCCAACACCACATGTTAAAAATCTCATCTGTCCTATGACTGAAAGAAAACCTTTTAAGCAGGCACTAAATGCAAGTCAATGCACAAACACCTTTCAGTATGTAAAAGACCCCACAGGTTTAAATAGATGTAAAGCTGCACCACTCCTATCAATAAACTGCGTTTGGAAACTAAAGGTGGTAACATAGGGTGATTTAAATTTAGCTCCATATAACTCTCCTTCAGAGTTTTAAATGGAGGTTGTAGTCTTTTTTGTCACAGGAATTTCAGATATTCTACTGTGTAAATGTGTATTGGTGTAAATGTGTATTTGCACATGTACTGGTTGTGCGAAGAGCTGTAGCTAGCCAAGAACTATCTCAGAGCTTGTTTGTGTTTTGAAAATACTGCCTCCCCACCACCCAGAATAAATAATTAACTATGTCAGGCATACCAGAACTATACACTTTTGATGTAAAGAATAAAGGGAGATTTTAAAAATACTTTCCTAAAGACAGCAAAACAATACCTCAAAAGCACTGGTAAACTCTAAACTTTTAATGAAGACTCTAGTTTTACCTACTAGAATACTTCAGATACAATCAGGCTGGTCTAAAGCTCTTCTCTCACTGATCAGACATTTCATATGACACATATAACTCCACCTAGCTCCTTTTGTTGAAAACCAGGAGACTATGAGAAGTAGTGTCTTTGAGAATGAAAGCTGAATAAATTTGCTGAACATTCTCTATGCAAGTCTTTATTGTTCAACAGTGACACCCATTGGCACCACTGATTATTTGCAAGCCTATGTTTCCCAAGCTAGGACTGCATGGTGCTATCCCAAAATGTGTATTGCAGGAAGAACAAGAAATGGGCAATCTGAAATTTAGATCAGATAAACAAGCTCTTCCTGTTGTAGTCTGCTTTCAGATGCAAGCATTCAAAGTCTACGCTTAAGATCGATAAGTGCTATGCTAAAATTAGAAAATTTCTTGTAACAGCATAAGATGAATTCATCCTGTATATTATATGGTTTGTAAAAATTCAATCCTAGTAAGTACATTTTAAAGTTAATAGGAGTTAACTATTATTTATGACTTGTCTGCCCTCTAAACTAACATGGTCACATCTACTGAGTAGATGTGAGTAGTACTGAACCATGTCAATTACTGTAATCCATACAGCAGCAACACTTTTAAAGCAAATACCATGCTAAGCTAACATGTTAACATCAGTTACCTCTGCTTCAGCCAAATCATTGTGATGTGCTGCAGCTATTTAATTACCACTGCAGTTTGCATATAGAAATAATATTCTCAAAAGGTGCAATGAATGTCTAAGATTATACTTACTTGTCTTCTTCTCTCATCCATACCGGACTTTTGGAAATTTGAGCTTCAAAATATTTAGATGCTCTATAGCAAAAATTGCTGCAAAAGCACTGGCAATGAGAGAGAGCAAGAAAACATGACTAAGGCCAACTTTAATACATAGAAAAGTACAAAAGTAATTGCTTTTAATGCCTGTAAAATTAAGTACCAATACACATTTCTTTTCAAGCCTATAACCAGGTTTTTAGTTCACCTGAGAAACCCAACCTATCAAATCCCATTCCTATAAGCCACATTTAGCTGCTTCTTTCTTTCCCATTTTTCTCCTTTCTGCACTTCTATTATATACTGAGAAGCAAACTAGTATTGGATTCTATATAACAGTGATTTAAAAAAACCCCAACAAACCCATATTGGATTATGGGTTGCTTCAAAGAGCAACCCATAATCCAATATACTGTTCATATAGTTTGAAAGACATACTTTAAAATTCAGGTGTTCAATAATGAAAATTTTGGCTAGCAAGAGAACTTGGTATTTGCAATACTTGGAACAACACCTAAAAATCTCCAGTATCTTTGAAAAATTGATTTGCAAACTTGTATCACAAGTGAGGACAGCAAAGCATCCCACTTCTTGTTGGAGTCTTGCCTGGTTGCTTGAGAAAGCAATTCCTAAAATTTTGTGTATCCCAGAGTTTTAATCAGAGGAAAGGAATGCATAGTACTGACACAGAAGAAATTTGTTCTGTAACTGGAAACATCTTACTATTCAGTGTCTAAGTGTCTTTAGGTGATTGCATATCCTGTCAACTGGCGAAGATGACTTTTATGCAACCATATGTGTGAATATGCTTCCAGAAAAAAGTATTTTGTGAAGAGTTAGGTTTTGTGTTGAAAACTCCTCAAAAAGAAACCTAAATGTTCCTCAAAAAGGAACACTAAGGTATATATAAGATGTAACTTGTACTACACTACTGCAAACTTCAGTGATTGAAAAGGATGTGCACTTTGACCCTCCTAAAGGTCACTGACTGTGCTGGAGCAAAATAAAGAACACTTCTTCACAAACGTCTTTAACAGATCAGCTGTTCCACATTTAAACTGATATCCAAGTAAAACTTTCCATGTTATGTTTAAACTAAGAAAACACATGGATTTTGTCTCACCAAAGACATCGTCTAGAAAGTGAAATGCACAAAAAATTTAATATTTTAACAGTTTGTGAAAATTATTTTCATAGGAACCAAACATATTTGCCTCTGAATCAAGCCACTATATGAATGCTGTTAAAAAATGAGTTTCTGATGTTGCCGCCACTAAACACATTCTAGAAATAGACTAGTTACCATACCTTTCTTTCAGTGATATCATACACTCTGTTCGTTTTTGTTGAAATTCTGTACTTCTGCTTTGGCACCTAAAAAAATCACACTTTCATCAGCAAGACTGTCAGTTCCATCATGACTACAGAGAAAACTTCATTCTTAATTCACAATTATGGACATGTGCAATATATTCTATTTAAATGAATTGCATACTACAACCACCTTTTTTCTCCGTTCTTCTGATGTTGCACCTTCTCAGATGTAAGAAACGCAATTTATCTTTAATCATATACATCTCAATGAAATCAATCAATAAAACCCAGCTCCTTAAGAAAACCAGTGCTGACCATAAAACAATGGAGCTGCCATGGCAGAAGCTTTCCCCATGTGTATGGACTGAGCAATTACAGACAGGTCCTTCCTTAATCCAGAGATATTTAAAAGCAGGTGAGCCTGTACTGTCAGACCCCCACCACTAACCAGACAGACCCGGAGAAGAACTTATGTAAACGGTAACAGTTTTGAAATGAACATCTGTGCAAGTATATGAAGTCCAAAACAATAAATTGTTTTGTATTTGAGTCGATTTTTTTCAGATAATCATGTGTAGCACTGGTATTATATCACAGGTTATCTAACTGACCTCTGAGCTCTGCTTAAGCTCTGCTTAAGCTCTGACATACCACACCTAAAGAAGGCTAGCTTTGATCTTGTCACTGTTGACATACATTTCCATAGCATATGTATAGGCATTCACATAATAATATCCATGCACCGTATTATTTTTTCAGTTCAATCCTTCTCTTAGACATCTTCTGCTACACTGAAAAAAGAACAGGATTTCAAAGGTTTTTTTCATTCACAAAGGAAGGCCGTGAAGGCACAACTCAATCATCTTTATCACTGTCAAAACAGATACACACATTGTGATTCTGATCATTCAGTAACTGATTCTGTCATACTGTAACTGCTGTCTACTGATCAAATTGTACCTTTAACTTCAGAAGGATTATACTGAAATGGAATGATATAATGCCTGGTTTATTATTTAACAGTAATCTCTGCTTAATATATTAAATTTAAAATTAAAAAGAAAATGCAAGAGAATAAAAATTGTGAAAAGGTTCCTTTGATAACAGGATTAATAAAAAGCAACTTACATTTTCCAGTTTATTCTGACATAGAGGATAACCACATAGTTTGATGATAGACCGTTCATCAACAACATCTTTATAGTGAGATGGAGTAATACATTTTCCCTAAAATGACAGGAAAATAGTTCAACAACAGATAATGGAAAACTTTTCCTTTTTTGTACTCAAAACATGTCTTAAGCATATAAATATCATAAATTTCATAACAGTTATCTATTAATTTTAATAAACATTGAGAATCTACACAGGAAAAAATGAAAAGGGTAGACAGAGAAAGAAAACAGACATGGGCATTTCTTTTCACAAATACAAGACCTTCATAATTTTGCCTATAGTGTGGCCCATATTTCTGTAATTTCCCTTTCTTTACATGTTTTGTACACCTATTTATCAGCCTATTTACAACCTTAACAAGAGTAATCATCGTACCATTTCAAAATAACTCTGCTGTCAGGTAACAGTGGTGCATTTTAGAGACTCTGTCTAAATTTACAGATGGCATGAGGTAGACCTAAATTTTTATACTTCATCTGTCAGAACCACATGGCATAAACCACATGGTATGTCAGAGGTATAACCAAAGGCTGTGATAAAAGAGCAAGGATTCATTAGTGTACACAGTCCTGCAAAACTAGGGCATGTTTTCACTGCAGAACCCTTAAAAATAAGGAGATTGTTATCAGAACTGGTACAAGAGGGAATCAGTGGTTTGTCGATTTTAAACTGCAGCGAATTGTTCCAAAAACTTTTAAAAAGAAGTACCACACTAAGATACAAAACAGTATAAACACTTGCAACACCTACACAATTTAGAAGGAACTCTTCAGTAATGTCCTCTTCCAGGAGCTGTTCAACAATAGACAATGCTTTTTTCTCAAATTCAATCTTCTTTCTCAGTGCAGCCTCCAGAGCTGCTTTTCTGTAACAGAACAGACACTGAATGGCAGATTTCCTGTAGCAATTTTCCAATCATTTTTATCTTTTCTTCTGAAATACAGTAGCTTACATTTTCCTGCATCACACCAAAGCAACAAGTAACTGGACTAGTAATTCTGTTATAACCACAAAGGGTTATATATTTTATACTGGTTTGCTATATTTGCTGGTCAAGAAAAGTGTTGACTCTCACTGTATTGCAATACACTCCCCTTGCAAGAGAGAAACCCAGAAGTGGCTGGACAAAGAGCCTGGGACAATTTATGGCGTATTGTCAGGAAAATAGGAACTGGGTAAAGGACTGGAACATGACTGAGTGTGTGGTTACAAAGTAAAGGAAGGAATAAACCAAACAAATGCCACTTCCTGAGTGTTTTGTGATGTAGATAATTATAAATGGCAGATATACAAAGAAGTTAAAAGCAAGCACTACAGGCTAAGGAAATAAAATTTTGGAGGTCAGATTACACACTTTTAGTATATTACACAATGCTGAGAAGTGCATACTGTTAGAAGTTACCCAGCATCACTCCAAGTATGTCTGCATGATGTTGATGCTGGTGATTTACTCAAATTAGTCACAGTACTCTGAAAAAGTAAAGCCTCTGCAATGCAAAGACTGCAATTTCAAAGTGAGGCAAAACAACACAAATGTCACATACTGTTCCTCACAATTATACCTTTGAGCAGCATCTTCATTTTTCAGAGCAGCTGAATGCTTACTTCCTAGAAATCAAATATAAAAATATAGAAATTAGTGTACTTTCTTAACAAAGAAAAATGCTGGAACCTGAAAAATATTAAAACCTCTAAACTGTAAGCACAATCAAGATAATTGCTTAGTAACTTGCTTTTGATGGCTGGGATTTCAGTAAGCTGGTATTCAGCAACCAGTTACACTTTTTAAAGTGTGAAAACAAGCCCAACTCTTGTCACATTCTCATTCACCGTGTTCTGTATACACAAAAAAGGAAAGAATAATTCTGACAATAACTTTGCGCCAGCCACACACCCCTGGCTCTCCAGCCCAGCTTTACTCTCGCATCCCACTTCTGTCCCAGCGCAGGCT
The DNA here is from genome assembly GCA_013399225.1 of Rhipidura dahli. Classification (NCBI taxonomy): domain Eukaryota; kingdom Metazoa; phylum Chordata; class Aves; order Passeriformes; family Rhipiduridae; genus Rhipidura; species Rhipidura dahli. The sequence goes on along the minus strand of VXAC01002933.1, from coordinate 1,148,353 downwards.
TTTGCTCCGGGCCAGGTCCAGCGCCGGCAGCCTCACTCAGAGCCGCTACTGCCGCCCTCGCTGCCGCCGAGGACGGCGCCCTGACCCAGCTTCCCACACGGGTGCCCCGCGCAGCTGCTCCCCTACGACAAGAGCAACAGGCAGGGGAGATACCGGGCTGCTATCCCGGGAAGGACGCAGCAAGCTGCACGACCGCCAACACAGCCCGCGCCCAACGCTCAGGGCGGGCTGTCCCCTCACAGCCTGCGGCTCCCGGCCTCGCCTCGCCCGCCCCGCCGCTCATCACGGCCCCGCGCCCGACCCGGCCCGGCTCGGCCCAGGCCCACAGAGCCGACCACGGCCGGCCCACCGCTCTCCACGGCAGAGCGAGTTGGGCGAGTCCGCCGCTGTGCCGGCCTGGGAGCACAGGGAGAGCCCAAAGGGCCAAGCGGCGGGGCGGAGGGACTGGGACGCGAAATGTGGCCCCCACCTGTGCGCCGCCGGCGGGGCCTGCCCGTCCCGGCCGCCATCATCGCCACCACCGCCGCTCCGCCCGCCGACCTCTCACCCGGGGCGGAGCCGCTGCCGCGGCGGGGCCGGGTCCGGAGAAGCGGCAGCGCCGAGTTGAGGGGTTCGGCTGGTGGGGGGTGAGGTGAGATGAGGTGAGGTGGTGCCCTTGTGGTTTTTAATTCAGCTTTGTGTTATAGGCTGAGGCTGGCACCCTCTTCCTCCCAGCCTGCCTGTGGGACCGCCCAGAGAAGGGCTGGGGTATCTGTTGATTAGGAGGGAGTTCGGTGACTATTAATAGAATGTTTCGCATGATTCAGATGCTGCCCACTTGCCGCTGAAACCTCCGAAGAGATTCAGCAAGAAACCGGATTAAGTATTAAGGCCGGAGACCCATCTGCGAGCTCGATCAGTAAATCCCTGGAGCAGCACGGTGGGTGCTTGGGGCCCGCTTCAAGGCTGTAAGTACATTGTGAAGTTACCGAGAGCTGAAAATGCAACAGTATTTGCGTTCGAAAGTATGTTAAATTGTTTTGGCGGGATTAGTAGCATTCTGTAAAATGAAGAGCTCAAATAGTACAAAATGTGGTAATAAAGTATGTGGTAATGACCTGGTTAAAATGACAGGCTGGAAAGGATAGGTCTCAGTGACATACAGATGTCAAGAATAGAAAGTGAGTTGTTTATTCTTTGAATAAAGAAAGTCACATATAAATGCCTTTTAAGCTTTTGTGACTTTCCCCCCTTTTGTAAGCATCCAGACAGGTTTGTTATCTGTGTGTTGTCTCATGTAGTTTAGGTCAAAAGTAAGAGGAAAGGCTGAGGACATCCCATGGAGATGTCTGTGTTTAATAGTTACCTAATTAACCAGATGTAAAGGTAATTGACACTCACAGTGATCACATAACCAGGTTTTGGCCTATGACATTACGTAATACGGTAGAGATTATGACTGCTGCTATGATATATCACATGAGATACCCCAGCTTAATTGTATTTGTAATTCATGGTCCTGGCTATGTAAGACTTGGTATGTGCTTGACATTACTCAAGTGTATAACTCCCTTGTTTTTAGCAAGAAAGTTGTAAATTTTAATCCTTAGACATAAAAGGCTACTGAACTAGTCCAACCTAGACACTAGTAAGAAATAAATTACATTGTATATGTAATCTTGATGGGACTGTTGATATAAACTGGCATGGTGTTTGGATCAGCACCTTCACGTGCCAGACAGCGGGTTAGTGTGTGCCAGTCAGGGCTGAGCAGAAGCACCTCTGCTCAGAACAGTCACAGAAGATGTAGTGTGTCATGGGCGTTCACACTTGGTGTGCAGTGTGCCCAGACTTGCTCTGTATTAGCTGCAGGTTTCCATGTATGTGCCCAGAGTAGTCACCAAAACCTTGAAAATTCTTGAGATGACCCAGATAGTACTTGAAAGAGTGTTTTGCTGTGTATAGAATGCTGGTTGTTTCCTGTCTGTAATACCATCTCCTGCAAATATGGGGAGTAGAATAATACAGAATAATACCTCTTTACATTGAATTTTGCCTTATTTTCCAATTATGTAGTCTTAATATCTGTCTAGGTTGTTCTTATTCCTCTATTAACATTTTTTGATAATGTGATTATTTTTCAGTCTCTTTTTTAAATTCATGTAGTGTAATACTGCCCTCTTTAATTTATAATAGATTTTGATGCCAGAAGAAGACAGTCAAACCATAATGGCAGTTGATGAACTTCAAGCCATAATACAAAGATGCGTAAGTAGTTTTCTTTCCTTAGAAGTAACAAGTGTAAATAGCGTAAACTTCTCTTCATATATTATAATTAAAACCAAAATGACCACAAAAACCAAGTCAGCTGTTAGCAGAACTCCTCACTGGAGTTCACTCTCCATGTTTCCTTGACTTCTCTGTGGTGCTCATCCCAAGATGCTTGATCATTTCTGCTTCTTGAAGAAAGAAGCGTTCTTACACCCAGGAACAAAAGCAGGTTGTTTTAGAAAATACGTCTTCCAAAGAGAATCCTGTAGTCTAGACTTAATGCTATTGAAATACTGCCATGTCTTCCATCATAACTTGGTAGCTTTTTTAATATGTAAAAAATGTATAAAAGTAAACAATGATACTACATTTAATTTTGAAATGAAAGCATGGAATTTTTTATCTGACTTTAATAAGTATGGAGTTAAACATTCCTATTTTCTTTCTAGCAAATTCTGGAAGAAGCTGATTTCAAAGGAGAAGATTTTAATCTCTTTCAGGTAGCAGGTCAAAAGTGTTTGGAAGATGGATATGCAGCTCAGTTATTAGAAGTAATTCAAAATGAGAAAAACAAGGTGAGTTTAAGTTTGCACTATATATTAGTGTTTATTAACATCATTAAATATAAAACTGCTTACTAAGAGGGGAAAGCTACTTTCCCTGTGGAGCGAGGCTGTACATATGAATAGCTAATAAGTTGACCCCTTTTAAGTGCACATTATTCTGTGTTCAGGTAGCTCACAGAAACCCAAGTCACAGTAATCTTAACAAAACCATTAATAACTTCTTTGTGGTTGAAGCAAAGAGAAAAGGAAGGACTAAAGCATAATTAGGAGAAAGCAACAGCATCCCGCTTCTGCGGGACAGGGACTTCAGATGGAGTGCTGGGTCTGGCTGGCATGGAGCTGGCTTTCTTCATGGCAGCTTGCATAGTGCTGTGTTTTAGATTTCTGGCAAAAAAGGTGTTGGTAACACACCAGTTTCAGCTACTGCTGATCGGTGCTTGTACAGCATCAAGCCCTTTTCCATTTCTCACTCTGCCCCCACTAAGCAAGGAATCTGGGAGGAGACACAGCTGAGACAGATGACCCTAAGCAGTGGGATATTCCATACCATGTAACATTGCGCTCAGCAGGAAAGACATGGGATGGGGACCCATTCCAAAGTAGCTGTTGCTTGGAGGCTGGCTGGGCATTTGTCTGCTGGTGGGAGTTGGCTTGTGTCATTCCCTCTCATCGTGTCCTGCTATCTTTTGTCTTTCACTTACTATGTTGTCCTTATCTTTGAAATTAGTCTGTTTTGCTCTTTTGGCTCTTGCCCCCATCCCACTGAGGGACAAGAGCAAGCAAGCAGCGGGGAGTGTTCAGCTGCTGTCTGGGGTAAGCCCACCACAAATGGATATAATAATATTGACCAAAACTGTAGGAGCCAACTGGGCTGATCCTAACTTGAAATACTAATGTTTGTGGGTACTAGGGATGCTGGGAGAATATACCAACTTGAACAGAGATAAATGGGAAGTTCAGAAAGAAAGTGAAGGGTAGAATATTTTAGCAGTGTTACTCGGGGTTCACAATCTGGTTTTGAATTTTGTGAGTTTGGAGTAACAACTGAAAGTCCCAATCCCCTCAAGTTATCACTAATTTAGCCAAGTGTTCTTTCAGCACAACTCCTCTGTTCAGTCTTGTTTTAAATGTATTTTCATAGACATTTAGAAGTATATATTGACATGTTAATGTTAAGAAATAGAAGAAAATTATACAAAATATGCAGCTGTGTTTATATAGGTATGGGGAGAGAATACAATGTGTGTCAAATTATGGTAACAGTTAAATAGTCAATAATGGTGACAGTAACAGTTACAACATTGATCTGTTGTTGCTTTTGGTCTTTATATATACAATCATTCTGGGTTTAGAAGACATCCAGTTTTGGTTTATTCTCTGAAAATCTGGTTTTTAGGTTATCGTCAAGAATATGGGTTGGAATCTCATTTCTCCTCTTGTTAGATGTATTTTCACGTACAAACAAGACGACGATAAGCGAGAACACTGCCTGAGGATACTAGATCAGTTGGCACAGGTATGGGTTTGAAACACACCATTATGAAACAATAATGTCAGGGAAGTTCTGCACAGAAAGGGGTGCTGGGTCATTAATCCACAAAGCTAGTGCACCAAAGGCCAGTTACACAAACATCTACAATTCAATACTGACAATATTTGCATAATGAATCTACATCACTACTTGGATAAGCTGCTCTTAGTTTAATGTTCTCTCACCTCTGTTTAAAGATACAGCAAATTCTGAATTCATGGTGCAAGTTCAGTGGGTAGGGCTCTTTGGAAGTGGTAACCTTGGCATCAGGGGTGTGGTTTTCACATTGAAAGGAGCTAAGCTGATCTAAAGGACACAATCTTAGCTAAGTTAGCTAGCTTGAGTAAAACTTACAGTATGTTGCCAAATGTGTTTACTAGTATCTAAGTCAAGGCCTCTCTGTTGATGTTTTCTCTTTAGTTGTTTCAAAACCATTCTTGCCATTTTCCACTTATCTGTCTCTGATTAGTATTTATTGTTCTCTTTTCTGTCATTCACTCTGTAAAGTCTTTTCTTTAAATCATTCAACCTTCTTCAATATGAGAACCATTACCTGATGATTCTGATGGAGTAGGAGGGGAAAAATGTTTTAATTTGTAAAAAACTCATTCTCTTTCATTTATGCACTCCAAAAACAACTTGCAAACTTTATAGCTTGAATTAAATTTACACTCAATTTCTACTTCTCTCTGCTCCTCAGGATTACTTTGCGAAGGTACTGTAGGGTTTTAAAGCCCATAAAATCAGGTTTAGTGTCAGTTTTTACTATTATATGTTTTCAGCTCTTATGAAAGTGTACACACAGGTATGCTCTACCATAGATGTTAACTGTAGGCATGTACTTACTGTTTCTTATTTTTTTTTTCTTAAATCTTATCTTGGATGTTGAGATCTTCTCTCTTGACATTCAGAAGCCTCAGTATTGAAGTTTGCATGTGATGAATTTTTTTGGTTATGATCATGGTTATTTAAAAATATGCATTGTTCCACTCTTGCAGCTCTGCAATCCAAAGGAACTTTTTTTGGGTTTACTTGAGCAGATTGAGCAGACCTCTGGAGAGCAAGTGTGCCAAACTGTCATGTTATTGCTTCAGCCTTTGCAGACAGGTGGGATTATCACGTTTATCATGTGATTTATGAAATAAATAATTTTCTCATTTATTTATCCACTTAGTTTAGCCTTTGCTGGAATGGTTTCAGAATACATTGGTCCTGACAAGCATTACAGTTTATTATATTCTGTAAAATAACACAAGGCATGCATTTCATGATTATATTGGCCTGTTAGAAAAATATTTCAGATGGGACTAATAGCATCAGTTGAAAAAGCAATATTCAGCTATTTTCCATAATTTACAAGAATGTGGTCCTAGGACAGTTATATTTAGAGGTGTAAGGCACTCATGCTGCTGTTGCAGAAATAATCACATAGATTTGTGAAGTTCGTTATTTAACTTTTAAAACATGCAATTCTATTTTTTTATAATCTAAAACTTTCATTTCAGTTGAAGCATGTTGAAATACTTTATTGATGAGGAGGGAGCATTATTCTGGCTTACATATGAAAATTTAAAATGTTGGGTTTGGCCACTTTCTAAGTAGGTAGCAAGCAGTAGTTGCTGTTTTGTTAGATGAGATGAAATTAAGTGTTGTGTGTCAAGTTGAAGTCTGGTTGTAGCAATCTCCAAGATGTGTTATTGTATTATGTTAGAATTTAACAAGAGAAATATGTGGTTTTTGGATAGCCAATCTGCAGTTAGTCTGCACTGAGTCCAGTTAAAGTGGACAGCCTCTGGTACTGCTTCCTCAGTCTGGGAGAGTCTCTTAGTTTTGCCACGGAGTAAAAACCAGAGTCAGTTCTCAGCAGAAAAGCTGAGCCATTGTCTCTGGTTTTGCCAAGCACAAAAGGAGTCAAGTAATAAATGTGTTTTCTGGGTCAGATATGTATCATTTCACTTAGCCCACTCCTAGAAAAGCAGATTTTCTTTTGGTCCTCATCCCGATGGCTTGGAGAAAGGAAGAATGTGTGACAGTTTTAATATCTGTTATTTGTAAATATATGCTCATGTTGACTACAGTATATTAAACTAGGGGATGATGTTTAGTTTTGCTGGATTTGCTCATGTGATTTCAGGTATCAGTCCCTCTCCTTCCCTGAAAATGAAATGTTTTCTTATGTAGTCATTTTGTTTTTCCTCATGTTTTCCTCTACCATGTAAGTAATAAATTCATGTCTCAAAATGTTCCTTTTTTCCCCTTTTTTATTTTTATTTTCCCCAGTGCTTTTGAAACTTCAGAACAAGAAAGCCTACTCAGTGGGTTTGTCATTGGCCATGATTATGAATCAGCTTACTCCCCTACCTGTACCTTACACGAAACAACAAATACAAGAAGATAAACTTGGTCTCTGTCAATGTTGTAATGCAGTGGTGGACTTTGCTAAACCTTTTGTGAATGAAGTTGTTAAAAATATGGAAAAGTCATCAGAATACAGTGACATGGAGCTGAAAGAAGAATTAATAAAATTGTGAGCATTTTATGTCAGTATTACATATTCCTGTAACTTAACAAAATGAGTAGTAGGCATTTATTATATAGGTAGCAAATAAATCACCTTTTAGTGTTTTATAATGCTGCCAACATATATCCAACTAATGTGCTATTTTGTCAAAGAACCCTTAAATAGGCCTGATATATTTATGAAGTGAGAGAAGAAAGGTAAAAACTGTTTTCTGTTTAGTACAGGGAAATGGTAAAGAACTACTAGTTGCTGTGTTGTGAAGCTGATTTGGCATTCCTCTCCTCAAATTTACAGCAGTGAGAGTAATCATATCTAGAGGTGAAGTATAAGGAATGCTTCTACGGGAGATGTTTGTTTCGGTTTTTTTTTGTTCTCCATGGAATACCTTGAATAGCAGCAGCTGATATGAATATAGGCATTATTTTTGGTCATCAATGACATTACCATAGTCTGTATTTATGACTGTATTGGTGATTTAGCTCCACCCCTTTCTATTTCAGCTGTATGAAAAGCCTGAAATACCCATTATTGACAGCTCAGCTTGAACAACTTGAAGGCATTGAAGAGCATCCTTTTCGGCATTTTGCAACTGAAATTATAGTGAGTGCAGTCAAAATTATTGCAGCGTGTGCAGAACCAGTGGTCTAGTTCATAATTGCCTGTAATTTGTTCTAGAGCTCATTTTGATTTCATTATTGGTTAGTGGGATGACTTACTGGGCCTTGTAAGATATATCCTGCCTTTCCTATTGGAAGCAGTCTGAAAAACATGGTTTTAATGCTAATTATGAATTATCTTTTCTTCTGTTTCTCAAGAAATTTACATCTGTTTATGGCATTAGGTAGTGAGAGCTGAAGCTAAGGTCAGTAAGTCATGCTTTGACTTTATGACATCTTGTGTAATCCTCATTTTCCAAAATGTGCCATCCAGGATGTTGGGTTTGGGCAACCCCAGCATAGTGAGCTGACCTTGATGTTCCCATTTCTCTGTAATGTACAACAGGAGTTACACTCTGTCCTCAGCCACAAGAAGGGCATGGGGGGGTAACCACTGCAGTATTTCTGATGTACAAATGTCAGGTGTTCCTTGTGTTGTGCATCACAGGAAAGAAAGGTCATGCAAAGCAATTCTAACTTTAAATCAGGGCTTGCCTTTCACAGCTAAATGTTGTGTTCCATATTGATTAGTGAGAAAAAACAAACTACTGAGTATTCTGTGTTCTGAAAAACAGAGGTTTTGTGACAAAATGTTTTCATGAACCTGTTGTTACGCACAGCATTGGGAATAAAGGAACTAGGAGTTTACAGGTGGTCTTTATTCTGCCATCTGCTCACTTTTGTGTGCTTGACTTTGCTATCTTAGTAACATTTTTCTAACTGTGGTAATTTTTCCTCCAGGGATTTTTTGTGTGTGTTTGTACATGTATCGTAAATATCACATATTTATATTATTTTATATATTTAAAACATATTTTTATTAATTTATATGCATATGTACAAGAAAGTACTGTAAATACAGTTAGAGCTTTAAAACTAAATTGGTATACAGGTGTTTTAAGGCAATTATAGGAAATCTATTCTTATTTTTTAGGACATTTTGTGGAATACAAGAGAATTGATACCATTAGTGTTTGTACCTCATAAAGTCAAAAGTCCCCCCTGGGAGAATGAGGAGTTTGCAGAAGTAGAGCAAAAGAATTCCGCCGATTCTTTGGCGTGTCTGTCATATCTGGTGTTTGTTCAGCATTTTGGTGTCGAATACTTTCCAGTAGTTTTTAGGTAAGAACTACTCTTTTTCACTTAAGTCTGTACTTTGAAGATTCTTTCTGAGCAGAAGAGAACTTTACTTGTGAATAGTTTTGAATGAAAACTGTATTTCACTAGTATTAATTTTATATCAACCTTTATGCATTTATTTTTATGTAAGTTTCTATATATAAAGTACATACTCCTGCAGATGTATTGCAGTTTAATTTTAGATGAGCTGTCCTTTAACTGAAACTGGTATGATTAGCCACGTGCTGAAAATCAATGTGCATTAAATGTTCATTTACATATCTATAGACACTTTCCACGTTAGAGTTCTTAACAGTGATTTCACTTACAATTTTTTTGTCTATTTAAACATTAATAATTTTAGAAAGATATTTTAATTTTTTCAAAGAATACTAATCTTGTCAAATATATTAATTATGTGCAAATGTATATGGCTTATGCAGTTTAATGTAGCCTAATTCTTCTCTTCTAGTCCTTCATACCTTCTGCTATGCAATATGACCCATATTGAAGCGCTGCTGAAAAGGTAGGGTTTGTGGAATTTGCAGGTCTAGATAGTGGGTGTGATCTTTTACAGTAATTCATAACATCCAATTCGAAATATAGGTAAGTTCAGAGGAGGTTTTTAAACTTGAGCATTAAAATGGCAAGTTCCACACAAGCTGGCTTCTCTTACTAAGAAGTAGAAGTTGTCTAAACATTTATGTGTTGTTTCCCTCTTCTATCGTGATACCATTTTTAGAAACTTTATTCTGAAAATGTAAAATTAAGAGTTTAAACATATGCAGAATAATTGGAGTGTACACTTACTTGAACTTCTGTAACAATTATTACTGAAGGCAACTATTGTGAAAATATTTATTTGAATGTATTGTGACATGATATAGAAAATGCTTAAAGGTCAGGCTTTCTAAAGGAAACCAAATTTTTCTATATATTGTGATTATTTCACCTTCCATGAGCAGCAGTGTTACCAAATAGCTTCTAGCACTGCTATGGAAGGCAAGTTTCCTATTCTGACTGATTACCATTTCATTTCCTTTGGTAATCACTGTCTCAATACCTATGAGAGATGACACTGCGTTTGAGTACTTCCAAATACTGAGGGAGAAAAAGTGAAGAGATGAGTCTAATGTTCAACTTCTCATCAACAAGTTTATTCTAAAATCTTTGAGAAGAACAATGAAGATTCTGTATTTAAAAAATAGAGTGAAAATTGTTGAGGGACAAGTTCTTATTGACCTCTGTTCTACTGTTTCTTCTGAAATTTCAACTTTTTAATTAACAACTTAAATTTGATTTTTTTTCTAGAACAGAAGAATCTGTATTATCTAAAGGACTTGTAAGTTGTTTTTTTTAAATTAAATTTTCAATGTTAGAATGTTTTATTTTTCAGTTTAAGGAATGGTAAAACTTGTTTCCCTTTCTAAGAGGGATACAGCTGAGATAATAGTATCTGAACTGATACAGTTCAGATAATAGTTTCAGAAATATTTTGAGGCTTAAGTAAGTATTCTTCAGTCTTACAAACACCTGTACTTATTGAACTTTCCAGTCCTGCATAAATGTTGAAATTACAGCTATCACTTAAAATTGTAGCTGCTTGGAACTTGCAATATCTGAATGAGTATTTAGGAGTGAAGGTTGTTTTAGCCATGAAATGTTACGCTGATGTATTAATGTCCTGTATATGTGCATACTGTTGGCAGCTTTCTTTTCTCTACCCTGCAGGATCTGTTTGAGAGCTGTTTATTGAGAATGGAAGATAACAGCCTTCTCCATCCCTATTTAGAACTCAGAGTCTTTATTAATGTACCTCAGGTAATAAGAAACAACATAGAGAAATGTTGGAAGTTTGAGTAGAAATAATACCAAGCTGTTGTCTAGGTGTCTGAGATTGGGCACATTACACCTTTGCCTTTAACATTTTTACACCTTTGCCATTAAATTGAAACCTTCAGTGTCTTTCTATACATAATTGATTGTCTCTTCTACCTGCTGCAGCATGAAGTTTCAGTGACAATTAAAATACACCCAGTGTATGTACAGGTCACTGAAGCAGCTGGGCACAGACCTTAGCTGAAGGGTGGTGCTTGCTTGTTTTTATCTCCTCCTTGCCAATCTGCTGCTTGGCTTCATTCTTACCTGGAACCAACAGTACAAGAATACTGTTCTTGTGGATCAGCTCTGGGATTTTGACCATTGTAGCTGGCATGAATTTCTCTGATGAGAATCTTCCCATAATCACCTGGAAATTCTCAAGTATGCTGTGGGGTTTTTTTTTTTTGGTTGATTTTCTCAAAGTCTTGAGTAGATTTTAGTCAGTGTGATGTAATGTAATAATTTTAATGTAATTATAAATTGTATTTCCTTTTTCTGACTGCAGGATTTGGTGAAAATTATGACCCTTTGTCCCATAGAGAATATGGTATGTTAAGTGGCCTACAGAATCAGTAAATGCTGAACTAATTTTTTTAGAATTCATCTGATAAGCGTCTCTGCTTCTTTTAGAGAAAGAAGAGTTTAAGTATTTTGCAGTTGTTTATAGACAAGTTTGACACAGAGGGAAAATACACATTATTCAGGTATGCATCCCAGGTACTGTAGATTGTGTAGTATCAGCCTTAGTGCAGCTTAATTGCATAGATATAATGATTTCTGACAGAATTTCCATCTGATAAGCCACATTAATTTTACTATGTTAATTTTTTGATAAATAATGAATTTCAGTTGCCTCATATAAAATTAGCTGTCTTACATAAGCAAGTGTTTAAAGGTTACATAGTCAAACTGTTTGTCTGTGGTAAGACTCTCACTTAGTGAATGTCATCTAAGTTTTGAGCTAACCTTGCAAACAGCTTTAAAGAGATAACATCTTTGTTTTGTTTGTTTGAAGGTGTTTACTGAAGACAAGCAACCATGCTGGTGTGGAAGGATACATTATTAAAAATATAAAAGATCAGATTCACTTAGCGTTAATGGTGAGGCTGTTACCAGTAAAAACCAAGCTGCCTTCTCAAAATTCTGTCAGTATGGTGTTGAGAAAATGTCTACAGCCTAAACTTTGAGTGATGTATTTAAAAAGTCCACTTTGAAAAGAAACATAAGATTGGAAAATTTTATTAAAAACATTACTTTGGCTTTTTCTGTCTATGCATATATGGGTTATAATTCTACAGTTGTATTTTTAATTGCACAATCTTACTGTATTTTTCTAAGAAGTTATTACCTTTTCTGTGCTTGAAAATACCTTTCTTTCTTAAAGTGGAACTGCTCAGTATACTGTTTTATCCTCACAGTTCCTCATTTTTTAAAATATAATTAAAAGATTACAGTCCAGATAGAATTAATAATTTTTTCTTTGCTTTTATGATGACAGCATTTTATTATGAGTGCTTTGCAAATGATAAATCCATCAGGAAGGGCTGAGCTAGTTCAAAGCCATTTTAATCTCATATTTTATAATAATTTATACCAGAAAATTGGGATAATTAATTAAAACTAAATGATTAACTTTTTACTATTCAGCTTCAGAATTCTCTTACTACATTATTTCCATTTCTTTCCTGACTGTCAAAATGACAAATAATTTTAAAATGATGAAAAGGCTGGTTTGAGTACTTCACTCACAGGGAGGTGATAATTAGAAAACATTTCTTCCTCTGTTTGATTATATTTTTTTTTACTGTTCTGTTTTATGCAAGTTGATATTACATTATTTAAGACCTAAATTTTGCACTCAGCTAAATTTTTTGTATTCTTTTTTTCAGAAGGAATATGACAACATTTGGTTTACAGGACATCACCTGATCTCCCTTCTAGATTTAGTACTTTCACTTCCAGAAGGTGCTGAGACCGATCTTCTGCAAAACTCAGACAGGTGAGTTGCAATCACAGTTGGAAGCTTTTCTCCTTTCTTCCTCATCTAAAAAGATTTTAAACTATCTTACTACAATGATGGGTGCTGTAATTAATGAGGTGACAACATCAGTGTATTTTAAGTTTTTGGAACTAGAAATGGAAATGGTTACGTACTTCAACCAGCTCTGCACAGAAGAATGTCACACTGCCATTACATTAATTTTTAACAGTAAAAAAGGATGTCCTCCTCCATTCCCCGAGGATGTTAAGACTTCAGATGTGAAATTACATAATTAATGGGTAAAGAATTCTTCAGGAATGTATCGTTTGTCAGCTCTCTGCAGAAGTAGTTGGAGAAATAAAAGCATGTGGTATGTTGTCTAATGTGATAGAAGGGAATAACAATTACAAGATGCAACTTACAATGCAAGGCATTTTTGAGGCTGTTTCATAGTTTGCTACTGGGAATCCAGTATCTCATGAATAGGATTACAGATCCACCTGAACAGTAAATAATTGCATTAAAAAATAATAAATGCCTCTGAAAATCCCCTGTATAAAGGACAAGTCTTCCTGTATGATAGATATTAGAATGATGCTTGGGCTTCTAAATCAGTGGGGCGATAATGTCCAGATAGGCACATACCTGCTTAAAAAAGCCCAGAAGTATGATGTGTAACTGTACTTTTTATCTGGAAAAAAACAATAAAAAATTTCTGCTCAGAAATATGGTAAAACAAAAGCAAAAACCTTATTTTAAAAAGCACACTCAAAAGTAAAAATTCAGTACAGTAATAAAATTGTCACACTAGTTTCAAATCGACTTGGAATCATCAATTATGCATATTATAGGTAAGGTTCTGTCTCTTGAAAGAACTCTTTTCCTCACAATCACCAGCCTTCTCCAATCTGATGGCAGTTTCAGTTTTACTTGAAAATTGTGAGCTGTTGTGCATCACTACACACTGGTGCTCTAGATGGAGCTATACTGCTCAACAGATGTGTGCTTGCTTTTTGTACAAATAGATACTCTTAGGATATCTGGCTAACGGACAATTAAAATTACTATCCTAATAGTAATAGGTATCTGTGCTCTAGATTATAAATTGTATGTTTTTAATTCACAGGATTATGGCATCACTAAATCTGCTGAGATACTTAGTCATTAAGGATTGTGAAAGTGATAATCAAGTAAGTACTATTTGATTTGAAAATGATTGATTAGCTGAGAGGTGGATTCACATGAACACTGTTATCCTTGATTCAAAAAGCATAGGTTTTGCATTTTTCTTTGCAATGGGTAGTTCCCCAGAAGTGATGATTTTATTAAGACATTAGGAAATGTGTGATGTTCCTTTATTCTGATGAAATTTTTTGCATATATGCTGTTAGTATAACCAAGTGAATCCTTTTATTCTGCCTGCTGAACTGTGACCTGTGTCCATAACATGAGAGTATGTCATCACAAAATGACATACCCAAAAGTATTCCCATATGAAAAAATTTGTTATTTTTGCTTATTTATTCACTGGTATCCCTCAAACCTCCAACTGGATTTCTTTATAACAAAAATAATACAAAATACCATTTTCTGGTTCCTGAAATACAGAAAAAAAATTCTGATCTACTTTTAGACTAATTTGAGATCTAGGAATATATTTTGTGTGTGTCCAATAATCTTACTAGTGTAAGTGGAATAACAGTGAAACAGCTCACACTGATTGCAGAAACCATAATGAAAATGAAAAGCAAAATTAGCTTTCAGTGGGTGCATTTCTAATTTAATATTTATTAATTAGTTAATATTAGTAGACTGTATCTGTTTTTCATATTTAAGGGGTGATTACTATTTAAGTACTCCTTATGGTCCACTCCGTTGCATGCAAATACATAGCTTGGTAAGAAAAGTAAGAACTCCTCTTTTATTCTTAATAAAAAACTACATGTCGTAGCACTCAGCTGCTCTAACAGTGCTATCTAGTACCTGGCAAAAAGAATGTCCATACAGTTTGAGGAAAAAATAGCATCACATCTTCTGAAGATCTTCCCTTAATTTTAGACTCTGTCAGTTCTTCTTGACTTCCTCCCTGTCTCTCTTCATATAGTGCAAGTGAGGCAGAAAGAAAATGCCTCCTTTCATGTCCGTTCAGATATTTTGAGTGCTGCATAACAAGCATTTTCATTAACCAAGTTTAAAAATAAGTATTTTTCTAGAAAGTTCCTTTTTGTAGCCACATCCTGGTGGCATTAATTACTGTTCTTCTTATTTGAACAGTTAACTGTGTCATTTAGTATTAAAATGCAGTGAACTTTCTACTGTTGTTAGTGGACTCACTGTATTTGACATTAAAAATTCTTATTTTTATCGTCCTTATTCTGCCCTTTGAGGATACTGCCTGAAGAAAAGAGTTGTATAAATGGCTCCTATAACAAAGGACACAAAGGCTGCTTTATATTTGTTTCTTTCTACAGCTGTTTTGTAGCAAACCCAGGCTTATTTTCTTCTCTGTAACCCTGAACAGCCTTGTTTTTGAGTGTCTTTATCAGAGCTTTTAAAATGCAGTATGGACATTTGGGAAGCATGATATTTATCAGAACTTTCATTTGGCATTGCAATACAGTGTTAATTCAGGAATGTTCATGTAAATTTTTGTTGTTTTACTGCTGAATTATCTGAGAGGAGCCTACAACTGCTATTGGCTTGGTGTAGAGATTCTAGACTGAGAAAGGGCCTAGAACCTCCCCTCCAACACATCAAGATCCTTTTAGCTTTGCTTACAAGAACGAGCTGAAAATGTGCATTTCCATTGCTGTAGTTGTCAGCCTACATAGGTCCTCCCTCCCTCTGCCCCCCACTTTTTTTTTTTTTTTTGACTGCTTCATTGTCCAATCAACAAGTAATGTACAGGAGAGGAAGAGGAGCTTTAATATCCATCACAATGCTGTTTGTGCTTAAATGCACAAGTCTGAATTATTTTTTTCTCTTTTCCTCCCACCACAGAAATCTATAAAGACTAATCAAAAAACTTGTGCTCAAAAGCTTAGTATTGCAATGTTTCATTAAAACTGTTTTGTAATCTTCTCTATTTGTTTGACTAGACTGGTGTGTGGACCACACTTGGCAAGATAAAGCAGAATTTCTTAAAGCCACTGCGTGTAGGACTCAATATGTCAAAAGCACATTATGAAGCAGAAATAAAAAATAAGAAAGAAAACAGAAAAGGTCAGTTTTTATTGGTTTTTTTGTTCTTAGCTTTGTTCATATCTAGAAATTTTGGTAACCATTTGGAAATGAAGAACTAGTGAATGCTGTATAGATCAGGTTTTATTTAACTGTTGACACTATTCCAAACTTCAAATAATAATTCAGTAATTGCGATATTAAAAATTTTCGTAATTGATCAGAAAAATTGGAACTTGTTTATCTGTCATCGTATTTGTAAATCTTATGGAAACCTAATAGAACTGTCACATGAAGGCCTTCAGAGCTTGTTCTGCATTTATACTTTTGATTTTAATTTTACGAAGGAGTGACTAAGTCTCTCTGAATGCATAACTCTTAGCCTTCATACCAGGTGTGGGGGGGTTAACAAGAGAAAAAATAAGTCACAGTGCTCTCTAAAGCCCGAAGCATTACATTTATTTTTTAATTTTTTTTTTTTTTAATCTGACACACAGAATCAGATTCTGCTCTGGGTTAAGCAGACACGTTGCATGGGGCATAAGAGCTGTAGCTGCTTCAGGCAATCTCTCTGTATGTCAGATCCTCTGTTCCTTGTGGTCTCCAGTATAATTAAGATAGCCCAAGGAATTTGTGTCTGCTACTAAAAATGTCAATACCGTTTTTTGCCCCTAGTCTTACCCTCTTCTGTTGAAAACTATGTAAGTATGAGGCAAAGAAGGGGATTTTTGTCTCAAGACAACCTGTGGATATGTTTCTAAAGGGAATCCTTCAAAATTAATCAGGAAGCTTTTTCTTAAGTCCCTCTTATATTTCTCCAGCCTTAGACAAAGTACAAAGAGATTTGACTTTGGGAGAGAACATCTAACTTGTAACAATAAATGGTTTTGCTTTCTTCCCTAGTGTATAATCTTTGTAAACATTACACTGAATTTCAAGTATGTGGCCTGAATGTAAGAGGAAAAGTTTTCCCCTTATTTTTCAGACCTATCCTTGTAGCTTAGCCTGCTGCAAGCAATCCCTCTGAAACAGAGAAGCCTGCAGCCTTTTCTTAATAAAATAAGTATTTCATGTCTGGATCTATTAAGTCAAGCTAAAGAACCTCCTACTATCTCCCTGGATGTGGAAATAATAAAAATGTATGAAAAGCAGACCAGATAACATTTTATTTTTCCTTTCAAAGATCATGTGAGCTCCAAAAAATTGGTTTTAGTTGCAGATCTTGCCGGTTTAGTAAGGTAGGCATTTGTGTCACAGGAAGTGTAAAGATAGCATCCAACTCCAATGGTCTTCCTCTTAAGCTTCAGCACCCTCAGGTCCTGTATTTCATCAATCCCTAGATTTCTGTTCTTAACAATTACTGTCATGACATGCTGATATTTTAAATATTCTCTTAATTCTAAGTCATGTTGGTTGTTTTCTTCTACAGAGGCACACAGTTCTAACCCAGTTTGCTCTGTAACTGTAAGTGGGGAAAAAATGCCTGCCATGACTACTGGAATGCAGCTTCAAGTGAGTTTGCACTTCCCTTCAGAGTCAGAAGTACTGACATTTTTTGTGGAGACAAAAGTAAATGTAAAATAGGTAAAAAAAAATTCTACTAATAGTAACTCTAATCTTTCTTGTCATTTCAGGTTTTACACTCGGCTCTCTTCACATTTGACTTAATAGAAAGTGTTCTAGCTCGAGTAGAAGAACTCATTGAAGGGAAAACAAAAGGTGTAATGGATGAAAATAGTTAAGGCAGCTGAAGCGTTTGAATTAACATAATCCTCACAAGATCACTTGGACTATGAGACTTCAGTTGCAAAGGAGGCTACCACCCTTTAAAGAAGAGCAATTTAGAGTGGCCTCCAGAATTGCAAATGCTGTTTTTCCCAAGTCTTGTTGCTGTTCTTTTTTATTTTCTTTTGCTCTTGTTGCATGTGTTTTGCAGATATGGTCTGTTTACTTCTCTTCAGAATTTGATGCTTTTTCTTAAGTTCAGAAACTAGGAACAAGGCAGGAGTGTGTTCTTCTCTGTGGCTAGGAGGTATGGTTAGGCTTTTTTTTTTTTTTCAGCATTTGTTAGGTAATAGTTACTGACTGGTGTTGTGAATTACAAAGATTTTTATCAAAAAACTGAAGTCCATTTTTATCAATGGACTGAAGAACCATTAATTACAAAGCCCTGTTTAAGCATAAAGTATTTTTATTAGGACATTTTAATAATGACAAAGAAGCTTCTGTATTTGCAAACAGGACTGTAAGGTACAGACAGATAACAGTATATTCTATACTATTTATAAACAGTAAAAACACTGTGGCAAAGGAAACCAGGTTTAAAGAAAAACACATCAACTTTGAGCCAAATAAGATTTTAAAACTGAATAACATAACAGATAACCCTTGTGTTCAAAAAACAATGTAAGATTTCATACGTACAGCTGCTTATTTTAGGGATTCCTGTATTTTGGAATTGCTTGGATTATCCTTATCTTTAATCATTCAGTGTTTCTTAAGATATAGTTAATTTTTTGGGGGGAATTATTTATAAACAGAGGAGCCTCTAAGTTCAGAACCAAGTTTAAAGCAAGGATGACTTTTTTATAGTGCAGCTAAACCACTTCTTCCTCTCCCCCGCTTCCCCCCCAGCACATTTGGTATCAAGTATGCTATTTTTCACTGTATAGTTATTTAATATAAATTTTCATTCCAAATGCATATGTTGTATGTAGTCTTTTGAAATGTAATTATATTTTTAAGAACATTCTATATTTTGTTTAAAATATAGCAACTCTATTTATGAATAAAAAACCCAAATACTAAGTTAATTACAGTGCAATTGGTACTCCTGAAGCATCTTCCAAACTGGACTTTTTTCTATTATTTGGGCTTTTGTCATTTCCATTTTGTAACGAGTATCATCTGCTTGTGGCTTGGAAGTTATCTTAGAGAAAAGAAAAATATTATGAGTAGGACACAGTGACTTTTAGGTAATAGAATATTCAACATTTTATTTTTCCAATAGAAGAAATGCAAAATTACTCATCAGTGAAATTTGAATCGTATGCTGAAGTAGGTGTTCAGGAATGATGTACACAGAGGTGATAGTATTTCAACAGGAGTTAGCAGTAAATGAAGACATCCTAATTTAACAATGGTAAATAACAGCCAAATGAGCTCTTAAACATCTGTTTTCTTAGATGCTATTGAGAGCTATTAAGTTACCTTTAACAGTAGTTTAAAGACCCAGCTAGTACATCAGAGTACCAGTCCTACCTCACTGTATTAATGGATTGTGGTCAGTATAACCCAAAAAGTTCCATTAAGGAAAACCAAATATTTTATAGTTCTTGGCTTTTCCTGAGTAATACACTCATATTTTTAAGTATATGCAACTGAACTTACCTTAGCCATAGTTAGCATTAATTTAACAGTTTCAGCAGGATTATGAACTGGTATTACACGTAAATTGCTGCCCAGGAATCTGCACATTAAAATAAACAAGACTACTTTTAGAATATGTATTTAATTTGTTAAGCCATAAAACTCAAACAGCATTCCCACGTGATGTAAACAGCTTTTCAGTGTGCAGTTTTACTTACAGAGAAGACTGCTTTTATCTTGAAAGGGCAAGTGGAGCATTCATGCTGTTTGTAAAGCCATCTGTCCTATTTCTGTAGCACTTATTTAGGTGGGATTTGGAAGGGCTCATTTCTTTATCTAGGTCTCTTCAACAACAATCAGTCAGCACTTAGGCATGTGTACATTCAGAGAGAGCTAAACCCTCTTCTGTGATACTGCTGAAGACTCTTCTCAGTGGCAGTAAAAAGTATTTGGGTTGTTTTTACGGCTTTGGAAGAACACAGCAAAGTATCAAAAAACACTGTGCTAAAAATATTTCAGAATTTGAACTAAATCTTTGTACTGTACTATAAATAAAACAACCTGTATTCCAGGCACGATTAAGGTAATGGGATAATTCCACTACTTTCATGTAAAGACTTGTTCACTCAAATACTTCAACCTAAAATTAATTCTTTCTATAAATAGTGTTATTCATGTGCATTCATTCTTGAGAATGGGATCTGAAGATTTAAAATAGTAACGAGTTATCATTCAGTGGGGCTATGGAAGAGAGAGAGCAAAGCTTAGGCAAGCACAGAGCCTCTCCCTAAGCCTCGTACTTTAAGTGTGTTGTAACAATGACAGCGTTACCTTTGCTGCTGTTTTCTGTTGTAGAGCTAAAACAGGAAGAGGCACTTAACAACAAACAATGAGGAATTTTAAATAACCAAAATGAATTTAAATAATGCAGATGAAGTGCTCAGCTGCTCAGTTGCACAGTCCCCTGTGACCTCCCCTTGTGCCTACCACCTGTTCTTCCCTGCAATCTGTCTGATAACTTGGACTCACTCACATTAAGACCTCATGCTGGTAAGGTATCTCAGCTGAACTTGTCTGCCCTTGCTTCTAATTAGCAAAAATAAATGTTACAGGCACTGTCCTTCTCTAAGCATAGGCACTCAGGTCCCTGGTGAGTTTTGCTAAAATGTGATGTAGGAACAAGGGTTGGGTTTACATTTAGAGATTAGGGAAGTAAATTGATGCAGTTTTGCTAATACTAGAATGGGCTAAACAAAGCATGAATGAACAAAGTGCAACAAAGAACCAATTACATGTATTTACCTAGATGCAACCTGTTTCTAGAAATAGTTTTGCTTCCAATAACAGTAGGTCTAAATTTAGTTTTATTAATTTGATTGATGGACAGAATACTGGGCATTTGAACGTGTCTGGCCTTTCCTCCAAGGTGTTTCAAACTTCACATACAGATGTACTGAGGTCATTAGAGGAAAGCTCATTTAAGCTATGATGATAAACACTACTTTTCTCCTGCTTCCCCCATGCTGTACACAACCCTACATAAAATGTTCCTGTTGTTAACAAGAATCCTGTAATTTTCTAGTTAATAATAATAAAAAAATAATCCTTCCCCAATTGCAGCAAACCCATAGATAAGCAGAAAAACACAATAATAGACGACAACCTGACATTACTAAGGGGCTTTGTTTTTTAACAAATCCAACAGGTGGCTTGTAGTTTCAAAGAACATGGTGCAAGTGTCAACCCCACCAATGAAGAAGCTCAGTCAGTGATTTACAAACAACAGCAGAAGTCCAAGCTGCCAGGTAGTAAAAAAAGCACATACATTAAAAATATATGTATATAGCTGTGCCTTGTCAATATGAATTTGTTATTGCTTGGAATGACAAAATATTTATTTTATTAAAATTACTGACTTGCCAAATGGAATACAGCTCCAAAATTCAATGTTTCAGTGATCAGCACAAAATCCATTGTTATATAAGCATAAATAGATTGAGAATTAGCACTGCCATCAGCTAAATAATGTGGTCTTGCTGAATGGTGGCTGAACTTTTAAAACTCCTCATGAAAATCTACAGCGTTTTCACAAAAGGGCAATAGATTTCTTACATTTCCTCTCATACACTCTTTTATTCATCAGTATTTGGAAGTATGCCCAAGGTTTAATGAAACTGGTGCTAGTTTCCTCAAGGAGGTAAAGATCAAAGACTTCATTAGAACAGTCACTTCTTTGAGGCCAAGAGTGACAATCAGCTACAGTTAGGGTACCGTACCTACAAGAAAATAGTTCTAACTACGAGCATGGAGCATAATCTGATTGCTGTTGTTAGCAGGTATGTACTAAAATATGCAAGTTTTCAGACTTCTTTAGAAATTAGAGATAAAAGTTTTAAATAAACTGGTTTTGATGTTGTTTTATACTTTTGGTGTAAAATAACATTATTTAATTGTTCTAGGAGAATATAATGAACACTGTTCCAAGTGAACATTTTAAAAGCTAGTAAAAAATCTGCACTTTACAATAAAGCCTTTTCTCATGACATAAACTTGCCTGTTCTCTTTTGAAAATGACCATGAAAATATGGTTACAGAGCTAAGAAAATTGTGTAATTTTCCAATTCGAGAGAAAACTTAAAAAATAATTACATTACATAGCCCTAAAATGATTAAAAAGAAGCATATTTGCTATGTTAAGAGGAATCTCCTCTTTTGTTACCTATGATATGTCAGATTGATTCACTTGGTATTCTTTTTATTTGCTATTAATAAACAAATGCTTTAAATATTTTTCCAGTGCATTAGTAAAATAACATGTGTATCTGAATTCCTGAAAATAATTCACAAAGGGTAAGGTTGGAAGGGACCACACTGTGTCAACTCCAACCTCCCTTCTCAAGGAGGGTCATCCTAGAGCACATTGCACAGGATTACATCCAGATAGTTCTGGAATATCTCCAGTGAAGGAGACTCCATATCCACTCTGGGCCATCTGTTCTAGTGCATGGTCACTGCACAGTCCAGGAATTCTTCCTCATATTTAGGTGAAACTTCCTGTGCATCAGTTTCTGTCCATTGCCTGTTGTCCTATTTATTCCTAAAATAATATTTCAAATCCAAGGCTGCTATTTCATTTCTTCTTAGCAATAAAGAGTTCAGTTTGATGTTGAAATCATACCTTCTCTGAATCCTGAACATGGCACTCCATTCTTCTGGCCCATGAAGAGCAGCTGACAAAACCAAAAAGCTGTTCCGATGAATGTTTATGAACTTCTGAATTCTTTTGGAAAACTCCTCTTCCCCTGTCCTAAGCAAATCTTGAGTGTCTGACAGTATAAATGCAATGCCTATTGAGGAAACTGCTGTAAATGTACAGGTCACGGAAGCAATGGGAGTAAGTTCTCACCACAAACTTAATTCAACCATTGTTTAAAAGGCAATGGAACAGAACATGAATGGATTTCCATATCTCTGACAGGGAGAGTTGGCCAGTGATGAGTTGTAGTTTTAAGGTAACACTACAAGTATCTCAGGTTATTTTTCTACCGTAACATCAAAAAACCACCAACTATTCAATCCACTCTAAGTAGACCTATCTGAATGCCTTTGAGTGTACATGCTTTAGGAACAAGCAACTGCTATAATGGAATGAATTTGGGGCAAATGCGAAGGCTGACTGAAAAGCCCAGCAAGCCCTGTTTCTAAATGAAAGAAATAGCTGTAAAATCTTAAAAGTTAGCTAAACTGTCTACCATGAAAAATGGAATTATAACTCTGTCAATTTAAGTTGTTCTGAAAGGGAAAGTTTAAAAGGCTGAAATTTAGGAGGCTTAACAACTGAGCATACAAAAATCTATCTCAAAGTGTGCTAGTCCTTAAAGTTCAGGAAAACTTCAGATAAAGGATCTCATCTATGTGTCTAAAACATCTTCTGTTCTAAAAGGAAAAATAGCTATTTCATGTTTACAGCTTCAGTGACTTGCAAATCAAACCCACTCAAATAATCCTTCCTCACCTCCTCTGCTATCACCAGCTTGCAAATTCAACTTGCAAGTTGAAAGCCAAAGGTGTTGGTTCACTCTTACATTTACAGCCATGTCTACCAAAGATCCTGATGGCAGCTTACATGTTAGTGGCATTTAACATGTTTGCTCAGTTGTAACAAAAATTTACTGAACAGTTCAGCAAATGATCATCAAATCTCATGTAGCTGTTCTATAATATGTACAAAAAAAGTAAAAAACAATGAAAGTATTTAATCCCCAACGTTCTCTGTTTCATCCTCTGATTTACATACAATCATAGCACAGCTCCTTCCAGTACTGCACAACATACCCACAAGGCAGATTTTATTAAGTTTAGTGTAACCTCTAACAGGGCCTGACTTCATGCTTCTTTGGAATTTATGATTTAAAAGCATAAACTTTAAAGTACTGTACCAGAAAGAGGAAAAATCACAGACCCAGTTTCCACTGATTCTGAATATCGAACTCGGTGTTGTTGTCTCTGCAAAACTGTAGAAACTTCATGATCCTAAATAAATTTTAAAAGGTTATTTTGAAAAGTTTTCAGCCAACAAGTTAGAAATATTCTTAAAGCATCAACTGAACCATTTTAGCTGATTTTAACATTTAGCATTTTAGCAGTAGCAACATTTAGCACTGTTGTTCAAAAAGTATTTTTTATTCCACATAAAATTAAAAAACATACTAAAATGTTAAACATGTTAAATTAAGGAAATTTTGAAGTATTTGATTGGAAGTTACAAACACTGAATAACAATTCTGTATGTGTACATTCAGTTTGTCTCAGGAAACTCTTGTATATTGCATAAAGAAGCTCAAACATTTTACAGTCTGTTTTGGTAAGATGTGCTAGAGGAGGATCTGCAGAAATGAGGATCATACAGTAGTGTGTTTCTATGACTGGCTAATTAGGCTGCATTATTTTCACAGATGTCAGCATCTCAGCTGGAAAATCGTTCAGAAATTCTCTATGGGACATGATTTTCTTTAAAGTTTTTTGACAGAATGCAATCCACACAGGAAAACTAGAACACTGCACTATGCAGCATAATCATCTCCAGAATGGAACATGTTTGGATGTATTTTTCAGCCTGCAAAAAGCATTTCTGCAGTATGTTCCCAGAAGCTGCATGAACACACACATATTAAAGGTTAAATCACTGAACCTTTTTTAGCTAATAACATGTTCTTTACCCTGCCCATTCAAAACACAGCCAGCCTGCTTAGTTAGGGAAGTGCCGTGATTTAGTGGAAGAGTACAACAGAAAATCTGGATAGCAAGTGAACCCTGAAGGACACAGTAACCAGAAATGTCATGCTTTCAAAGGGAGCACTCAATGGCAATTCCTTGTAAGGTATAGCTACATTTTGGGAAAAAGTCTCAGCTTCAAAGCCACTGTTGAATTATTTAACGTACAAATACAAATATAACAGCTATAAGAAAATGATAGCTCATAACTAAAACTGATACAGAAAAGCCATCCTGGATTTGTATTCAGTTCTCTCCATTGCTTTGCTTATGGGGAGCCCTAACAGCAGTAGTTTTGAGCAGAGCTGGGGGTAGGAGTGAGTTATGCTGGTATAGCTGATGAAATCACTGCCATCCATTACTTCTCACCTTGTTATGGCACAAACAGGCACAATTTACAGGCTGTAAATTTCAAAATGAGCAGAAAAGTAAGTATAGGCTTTAAACTGAGGTGATTCAGGAATTACTTCAACATGGTTCACCCATTTACACAGACGAGATGGAGTGATAACCTTGTCAGCCAAGCTAGCATAAGATATCCTTGCTTGTGAATCAAAGCTCTCTTGCCTCTAAATTCTTGCCAGCTGGCATGAAATTGGCCTCAGCTGCAGGAGCTAATTACCAGCTCCTTGACATACTCCTTTACTTTACTTTACTTGGGAACAGAGTCAAGGATTCTGATGTTAACAGATAAAAATATATATTAATATCTGTAAGACTCAATAATTTAAACTGAGTTATGTACTTACTGAGTAATTGTCTACCCCTGTGTTGATACTGTATGGGAAAAAATAAACTATTTAGGGAAAAATTCAAAAATTCAGCAACATTTCTGATGGACTTATTTATAGAGCAAGCTGAAAGAGGCATCAGTGCAGTGCAAAAACGATGAGTCAGGAGAACAATCCTAAAGCAGTGTAACTCAGAATAGCAGGTGGCAAGAATACTAAATAGATATGGAAGCAGCCAGCAGAAAATACAGATACACACAAAAAGAACCAGTATTCCAGCAGAAGCAGTTTCAGATTAATATCCCTGTTTCATCCTGAAAAAAACTGTATTCGTTGACATTGAATAAAATATTTCTATAAACAATATAGGAAACTCTTCTTTCAGGATTTCCCAGTGAGTCAGATGCTGGCCCTGACAAGCGGTATCCTACCTGCAGAGCTGTACTCATAATGACCGTCGTGATCCACCTTGTCTGCTCCTGCCCTTTGCTTTCTGCCATTTCTTTCAATGCTTTAATAGCTCTGCTGTGAGATCTCCGGTGCCACTTCTGAAAAGTCTGGGGAAAGAGAGACGACAAATATTTCCTTCCAGTTAACGAGGTGAGATGTTTAAAGCACTCGGGCACATTAAAGAGCTGATTAAAAACCAGGGCACTACTCAATTCCCAAGAAGTAACAGGTGGCCACTGTCATTGACCTAATTTAAGACAGCGATCATATAGCTATATAGCATCTGGGTAGGCTTCCTCTGCAAGGCATCTGAAAGTATTCCTGCATGTGCGGTTTGGCAGGGGGCTGTGCCTCCCCAAGGCTCGTGCGGAGCAGCTGGGGACAGTGGAGCTCCCGGCAGGAGCGACGGGCAGCGCGGAGCCTGGGCCTGGACGGCTCCCGACAGCCTTGGTGCCAGCTGCTCCCAGCGCCAGCCTCACCCAGCCCTTGCCCCGAGCGCAAGCTTGTTCCGGAGCTGGGCTGGCGGCCCCGGGGCGCTCCGGGAGGGCGGGAGAGCGGCAGCCCGGCGGCGGGAGGAGCGCGGGGCCCGCCCTCAGCCTCAGCCCTCAGTCTCAGCCCTCACTCTCGCCCTCAGCCTGAGCCCTCAGTCTCAGCCCTCACTCTCGCCCTCAGTCTCAGCCCTCACTCTCGCCCTCAGCCTCAGCCTTCACTCTCGCCCTCAGCCTGAGCCCTCAGTCTCAGCCCTCACTCTCGCCCTCAGTCTCAGCCCTCACTCTCGCCCTCAGCCTCAGCCTTCACTCTCGCCCTCAGCCTGAGCCCTCAGTCTCAGCCCTCACTCTCGCCCTCAGTCTCAGCCCTCACTCTCGCCCTCAGCCTCAGCCTTCACTCTCGCCCTCAGCCTGAGCCCTCAGTCTCAGCCCTCACTCTCGCCCTCAGTCTCAGCCCTCACTCTCGCCCTCAGCCTCAGCCTTCACTCTCGCCCTCAGCCTGAGCCCTCAGTCTCAGCCCTCACTCTCGCCCTCAGTCTCAGCCCTCACTCTCGCCCTCAGCCTCAGCCTTCACTCTCGCCCTCAGCCTGAGCCCTCAGTCTCAGCCCTCACTCTCGCCCTCAGTCTCAGCNCAGCCTCAGCCTTCAGCCTCAGCCCTCAGCCTCAGCCCTCAGCCTCAGCCCTCAGGAGCAGCCGCGCGGCGCTGGAACCGCAGGCTCGGGGGAATGTTCGTGATGAGACTTCTGAGCAAGAGTAGGCCGCGTTATTTTCTATAGAACTTACATAAACAGAGAGGTTTACCAGAACAAAAATGTGAAAGCTTGTCCAAGAGACAAGCACCACTTTCATTGAAAAAGAAATACTGTTTTGAAGCTTCTTTTTTGAAATAATGTTCTTACGTGATTACGTGAGGAAACAATACTTCCACATGGTCAAGAAGAGCAGGAATACTGAGCCATTAAAAACACTGGTATCCAGCTCTGCTCTTCCCCCAGACATGAGTCTAGCTTCTCATACTATCCTCTGAAACTGGTATTTTTACCACAAATCAGAGATTTTAGTAAAAGCTTTTTCTTTTTAAACACTTTTTAGGACATTTTGAAATAGAAGAAACTAACCTCCTATATGAAAATAAACAAATAAATACCTTTATATAGCAAATTGTTTGGTTTGCACAGAAATAATTAGACATTGTAGTAATTCAAAAATTACTCTTCTCCTTTTTGCTCCAGACAACACATGGATTCACATCTGATTTCTCTCTCCTGTTGGTCAAATGCACCCAAGTTGGAGTAACCCTGCTCTACAAGGATATGAAAATGTCATTTTACATAGTAAGTAAAATATTTCTAATACTGAATTTTTGAGCTTTTGTGGAATATAAATGTGAAAGTCATCAAATTTGAGGAAAATAACAGATGTATTGGGTATTTTGACTATAATGTTCTCTGGAGTAGTGACAGGACCCACAAACTGTGAAACTATTCTGTAACACAGTGGAACCATGTGCTCTGACTGCATACAAATATCAGGGAGTTAAGAACATGAGGAATTATTTTAAAGTACAATTATAAAATAATAGAGCAGTTTTATGATGAGGATTGATGATCCTGCTGACATCTGTCGATACAAATTTTGAATTTACACACACTATGAATGAATTTGTGATTCAGTACTAGGGAATTCCCAGGGGTAAAGAGTAGGAACTGTTTTGTTTGTAAGGGTTCTACTCGATCTATAACACTACAGTGTATCTGAATTCATACTTTGAATTATGTTTAATATGTACATGCATTAATTGAATTACAACTATTCAGACAGAGAAAAAATAGTAGGAGGGAATAGAATGGAATAAAAAATGATTGCCAGGTTAAATATCTTTAAGAGGTGAGTAGATTTCTGTTTCTTTCAGTGTAATACTGTTGGAGATGGGCAGTACATAAAAGAAAGGGTAAATTATTACATTAAAGTAATTGTAATTACAAAGAAATACAAATACTGGATTTAGGCTCTTGGGATACCAGCAGATACCTTTTTCCCCTGATAGCCACTTACTGTGCATGAAGATGGACACCCCCAAACTCAGAATATCACTTGAGAAGCATCAAAGTATAATGATGGGTAAGTGTGGGCCAATGAAAAAAACCCAGACCTTAACAGAAAATACTTCCTGACAGTATTTTGATTCCAGCTGCTATATATTTACTAGTGTAAATTGTGTGTCTTAATTACAGTTGGCAAAAATTTATACCAGCAACTTAAGGTATTTCTGCTTGTCACTTATATTTGACAGTAGTTGGTATTTGAAATAAAAATAAGACTCTTTCTGGGAGTTCTGTGAAGGTTCTGAGCAGAATGGACCCTGGACCCCACACTGTGTGCTGTGTAAGAGCTGCCCTGGCCTAATGCTTGTCTAGCACAGGTCTGATGCAATGGGACATGCTGAGCCCCAGAACTCTGCCCAGGGGACAATTCTGGTAGAGGTTTGTTCTGCAATAGCATCTGAGTATTCGCTACATGACTTTCTCTTTTTTTGAGCCTGAATGTCAGAACACTAATTAAGCAGGAGCTTGGACTCAAAGGAAATAGACTTTTCTTCAGAGCATTCTTCTCCACAGTAGTTTCCTTTCCCAAGAGGAAATTTTAAGGGATCCTGTGCTATCTGATGAACTGAAGTTATTTTCCTACTTACTGTTATCTCTGCTGTGACAGTTTCTGACATTTGGCTTGTCTTTGCTTTAAGTCTCAGAAGCATTTCTTTCCTGCACATGGAGGTAAAGGTGCAGGAGAGAGAAAGAACAGGGCTGTGTCTGACAGCATATCAAATAATTCCTGGAAGCAGAGTACAGAACCCCATTTAGGCAAGAGTAAAAAGATCTTGGGATTAGAACTCCCCTATGATGAAGATAATGGCATAATCATTTGAATGAATAACTAATTTATGACAAGGCAAAATCTATCATCAAATTAGTATTTCTCTGTGCTCTCCTGGCTGATATCCTGTATATGCTACATCAGCATTGTTTGATTCTGTAGAACTGCTACATAGGTATCTTCCTCTCTATGTATTTTTATATGAACACTTGATAGTTGATCTTCACACAAATCACCTGTCCTGTCCTCTGATGACACAATTAAAGAAAAAAAAAAGAATCAGTATTTTCCTTTTAAAGAAGAAAAAGGAGTGAATTTTCACTAAAGAGATGGAAAAGGAAAGTAACACTTTTTTTTGCCATTTACAGAGCACGAATAAAAATTGATGTCAGTCCACAAATTGAATGAAGTACAGTGACTCAGCATTTAACTTACACATAGGATTTATTATTTTCTGTCATACAGAAATCAACTAAGAACCTTCAGTTTGTAGCACGGGGAAGAAAGGTTTGGGACTATGCAACCATACAGATATTCTGGAAACAGAAGACCATGTTGACAAGGAGTCATTTCGAAATAGGATTACTTAGGCCCCAGCTCATTATCTATGCCTGGAAAGCAAGCAGGTGGGAAACATGCAAGCATTCAGTTTGAGAGCTTAACACCCTCCCCTCCCCTCCACAAGACTGAGTGGTCAAAATATTCTAGGACCATAAAGCCATGGACTACAGGTAGTGACTCAAATGTTTTTTCATATGCATCCCATTATACATATATTAGATTAATCTTGGTTACTAGAACATGATCATCCAGAAAATAGAGATTGAAGGGTTTTTTTTCTCTACAGATACAGGAGGACATGTTGCTACAGGTACCAAGTTTGACTTAGAAGTGGGCCTTGTTCATGGATATTACCTCATTCTGTGAAGGTCACAAAAAGTTTTTACACTACCTACACTGAGTCTGGCATGTACACAGGGTTGGTCCTATCTGTATTGATCTTTAGCACGCTGATATAACTCTACTGGCAGGATGTCATGCCACACTCGAAAGAGGGTCATTAAAAAGTAAGTAAAGAATGAAAACTATTTCATTAAACACACTGATTTAAGAAAATTGCAAGAATTCCTACATAAGGTTTGTGTAAGTGAGGATATTGTAGGTTTAGGTAAGTTGGTAGGATTATTCTCAAAAGTGGGTTGTAGAGTTAGGGTACATGGACCAAAATTTTTACTCCAGTAGCTAGTCTTTCTGTCCAGACACTTAAATAAAGTGATCTTTATAAATGTGGATCTGATACCACTGACACTAACTTCAGCGGGAGCTGAGAAAATGTATTCACTGTCACTTGAGAGCATAAATACGAAGTATGAGCACCTAGGTAATTGGGCTGAGCCCCAAATTTGTGCATTTGAACCTCTGTTCAGGTTCACCAGAATGTGCACTCTAATCCAGTTAACAGTCATCTGCCAGTATACAAACCCTACTTTGACCATCAGTGTCCTTGTTAAATGTATCTAGTTACTGAGTCATAGCCAGCCCCTCCAGATACTGAGGTTTCAGATATTGAAGAGGTGCATGCCTATTTTTACTGTGCAATAGCAAAAGGACTTTAGTTGCATGTAATGCAGAAAGTTAGATTTCTTAGTACTTTGATTTCTCTAACTGGACAGTCTTCTGAGCAATAAATTAAGGAGAACAGGGAAGCAACTTAATGGAATTCCATTATTAATTATTTCATACTTTAACTGCATCCAGATGGTTCATCAGGATTAGAACCTCATTAAGTTGAGTACCGTATAAAAAGACAAGTATGCACAGTGCCTGCCCCAGTGTCAGCTCCATTACCCTTTCTGAAAAGAGCATGTTAAACTGAAAGCCAATCTGCAAATGTGGCTGTGCATTCACCTCTGTGTTTGCAGAACTGTGGCTTAAGGGAGTGTACAGTGCAGATTGCAAAGCAAAGTATGAAAGGAAGGTCAAATGCAAGAAATAAACAGGTATGTGTGCATGCCTGATCTATATAGCTTCTTCTGCTTTTAGTTACCAAATGTAAAAAAACCAAAGAAATTAGCAAACACAGTATTTTTCCCCAGTTGATAGCCAGTTTTTAGATAAATCAGTTTCCTCTGTTACAGATTTAGTTTCCTTAAACATGCAGTAGTTGCCAATAGGAAGAAGTTAGGTCATAAATTAGCTAGAGAAGACATTTGAGCTATAATTTTTTTGAAGTTGAACATAAAAACTTATTTAAAAAAAAATCGCATATGCTTTTGTTCAAGAGAGAAAGATGAAAATCAGTATGGATTTTCTGCGAGAGATGAAAGCTTCTAATTATATTTTATTTCAGATCTAAAAGCCCATTTCCAGAGAATCATCTGTTGTAATAAAGCTGCAATACTTCTCATTTTATCTTTTGTCCTCAGTTCCTGTGTAGTCCTGGCAAGAACATCATCCATCAATGTACAAATGTTAAATCACCCCAGTCATGAAATATTAACAAAATGCACACAATTATGACTCCTAAATTGAAGTCTTTCTAGCTGTAATTTGTCATACCTACAACTTTACAATGTTATTAGTAGAGAAAACTAGAAAGCTACAAAATAGATATATTGGAAAAATTGCATTTCTAGTACATGCATTAATACAGGCAAGCCCTGAACCTGATTCAGCTGAGGTCAATAAGAGGTTGTTTTTGACATTAGTGAAAGCAAAATAATGAATTCCTAAATGTCTTGGTTCTGAGCAACAGATGAACAACGTAAGAGTGGTTCTTAATTCCTTCATGCAAAGGTTTAGGTTTTCTGAAGCAAAATAGAACGAGCATGCTACTTATTATTTTCCAGAAGGCAATAATATGTATTGAAATATATATAAAATAGTCTCCTACGGTCTGTACCTATAACAGGTATGTGAATTTTTTTTAAACATATTTCCTGAAACAAACTGACAGACAATGCTAGGGGAACACACCCTAAGGACAGTCTTTTTGAGCAACATGGGAAGTCCTCTTGCCCTAGTTCTTCCAAAATAATAATAAAGTTTGCAACCTCAAACTTGAGTATGATTTTGAAATAGTTTAAAACCCTAAGAGGTGTGGAATAAGATTATGAAACATGTACAGTTCAGTCACATATCATCCAGAACATCAAATGTTTCAAGATAGCCATATTTCTTGTACTTAATTATTAATATTTTCCAGTGACACCCAAAGTAGTTTTATTATGAGAATAGTTTAATCTCAAATATCTGTTTCCCATGAGCACTGTGTTTCTGCCTGCTGACTTTATTATCATTTATATGCTGTGGACATCCATGAGGCCCTAACTGCCTGCTCTAACTTTGAAGTCACCCCTGCTTTTAGTTGGAGGTTGGACTACAGACCTTTAGAGGTCAGTTCAAGCCTGCATTTCCCTGTATTTTTATGATATTTCTGTAATTTTCCTGTAATTCTGTGATTCTAGAAGAAGTTTTTCTAAGGGAAAATCTTATGAATTTATGAAGTGTCCTTTCCATTACCCCTACACCACAAAAGCAGATGTCTGGGTTTTTTTATGCGCTTATCTGATCACTTGTAGTAGTCCAGACTGCCTGCTGATCTCATTTCATGCTCACTTATCTCTTCTGATCTTCACTCTATGTCTCAGCCTCTGCATTTCTTCTGCTACACTCTATAAACATGGTATAATCTCATGCACTGAAAAAGCAAACCAAAACATATTATTAACTGCTCTGCTTTTCTAACTGTTGTTTCTCTCTTAGTGGTTAGGCTCAGCTTCCTTCCTGCAGTTCTGACAGGCTCTACCAAACTGCTGTCTGTTGCCTTTTTGACTCTGCAGGCCAATCTCTCATTTTGACCATAGCCCCTAAGAACACTTTCCTAATCAACCTAAAAACTGGTATTTTATACTCATCTGCCTTGTGGGCTATGGTCAATGAAGCCAGTTTTCCTTAAGTCCTGTCATCCTCATTTGACTCCTGTCTCCATCTTTTTATTTCCTTTGCTTCCCTAATTTCTTTTTTAAATAGATTATTTGGAAGAACCTCCCCATTCCTCAGTTTCATGTATGGTTCCAAGTGTCTGGCCTTCCCTTTTCTGTCTGCAATATATTTGTCAGTGAGTTATTCCACAAATAAAATTTTAGGTATTATCTGTATGTAAAAACCCTGCACAGCTGCTTCTCCAGTCCAGACTAGACTCTAACTTTTCAAGTGAAAAAAAAAATTATGCCTACAGATAACACTTTTGGAGGTCTAGCCTTCTTTAAACTTAATACATTCATACATGTAAAACATCCTTCCTTATTTTTTCACTTTCATAACATGTCATTTGAGGTAGGCCAAATCAGGGCCATTATCTTAGACTCTGATCTCCAAGTCCTCTCCTCTAAATTTCACTGATAGTTCACTAAATGTGGTGTTACTCTCTGTAGGATGTAGATGTGTTTGCCCATTCACAGAACAGTCTCAGGTAAGCTGTCACTGTCACCTGTTAACTGCAACGTGGTCTTCTCAGGCTTTGACAAAGCAATTTCACTGCAGGGGCAGTACTCTGACCATGCCATCTTTTTAGTTTCCTCACTGACACCACTTTCACTGTTTCATCAGATATATCTATCTTGTCTTTGCTTTAGAGGTCTTTCAGGACCTCATAATCACTATTCACTTGGAGCCTATGACAATCAAGCCCTGCTTTGACTGTTTCTCTATGAAGTTTTCAAACAAACCTTTATCCATTCTCTCATGTTTTGGAGAAGAGGCCAGTACAGTGACAAAATCATTGTCAGGAGGTATGAGCAGGACTCCAAAGAACTCAGGTGACTGATGCTATTAAACAAATAGCCACCTACACCTGGCTTAAAGCTTGAATATTCTCCTGAATGAGGTCAAACAGTTCAGGCAGCACACAAGGCTGGTCAGGAATATGCATTCTTCCAGCTCCCTCATTTATCCAGCCTTCAAATCTCACCCTCCAGTTTCCCCTTCTCGTACTGGACATAGGAGAAAAAATGACTATTTAAACTGATGATGTGCTGAAACCATTGCTAATCAGCTAGACAAATATTGACACTCTCATTTTACTTTTCCATTCATGTGCATTTTTTTTGTGTTTTGTCTTATCTTGGATTCTAACCACTCTGTGGGAAGTCTTTGTTTTTGTTCTTTGTTTGTACAATGTCTAGCCAGTGGGATGCTGGTCTGATTAAGCCTCACAGGCACTCTAGTAACACGAATTAAAAACAATACCACTTTCTATTCCTGCTACTTCTACAGACACTGTTTGGCTGTGGGAAGCTGAATTCTATGGCTGCCTATGTACCAACTGAACAATACCATATCCTAATCAGTGGTCTGCTGCAAAACTGTTAAAGGAATTGCAACAACATTATTGGGGACTTGAAGAGAGAAGCTAATTTAATTTTGATACAACTGAAAAAGTAAATGCAAAGACAAAAACTCTGATTAAAAAAACCCTACATGTGAGTGTATTTCTTTTGTGTCACTTTTCAGTGTCCCTTTATCAATTCAGTAAGAAGTTAAAAACGTGGGCAAAGCAAAAAATAGACAAAAGGATCCCTTCTTTCAATTTCTGTCACTTCTCCATTCCATCAGTTCGTCTTGTCTAACTTGTGAATGCCCACTGTCAGAATATCATCAGGATTTTAAAGTTGATTAAAATTTTGGTAAACAATTTTTACTTTAGTAAAGACATTGAAAAACTATTCCTTAGCCTTCTGTAAGAGCTTCTCTTGAGCGTCATCTTCTACTATGGCTAGTAAAGTAGTTCTTTATTTTATGCAAAAGATTATCACCTATTAATATACCTAGTAAACTTGGAAGGTGAAAAATAGGTTTTCTTGAGGATTTGCATATTTTAAAGGTGGTTCTAGCTCCCTCAATTTGAAGACTGGGTTACATATAGAGTATTAGGTTTATAATATTTGAATTATAATATCTTGGACTATTTATGCTGCTGCTAAAAGAGCAGATGAAAGATTTTTATTATGAGATTGAACATCTTCCTTCCATGAGTTTAGAGTCCTCCACTGACATAAAGAGAAAGGAAGGTTTTCCTTTTTTCTCTTACCTTGATATTAAAGAACAAAATACAATTCTTCCTCCATTCATTTTGAGAATAAAACATTACTTTTACTTTTGTACCAGAAATTCAACAAATTTCTTGCTAGAAACTGTGCTTCAACAAAGTGGCTTGCTAGATAAATTATTTTGCCTCAAAGATCTTTATTATGCCAAACCCAGAGTTGTAACTTCTTTAATCATACACTAGGGCAAATTCATATTTCCACAGAACTGAGTTCCTGACTATGAACAAAGAGAAATGAAGTTTGTCACGAAAATTAAGGTGCACTGCTGGAATTGTGCAAAGGCTTGCAAAACTGACCATGTTACCAGTGGTTACAGCCAGCTTAAGTTGTGTACTTACATAGTTTCAGCCAAAATAGAATGTTAGTAGCCTTTTACTGCTATATGGCACCCACTTCTGAAGGCACTTCTATTAATGACTAAGAGGAGGTAGAATACTTCCTTTATAGATTTTAAGCTGTGTGAAAGACAAGCTCTACTGTTTCCACAGTGCAGATATCTTAAAGGGGTCCAACCTTTGCAGGGAAAAAAACCCTGTATGTTTCAGGAATTCTGACTTGGTAAGAATTACAAAAAGTTTCTTACTCCTTCCTTCCTCCCCTGTCAAATCAGAAAAGAAAATAATCAGTTCTCTCCACACCCAAAGAGCCAAAAGCAGCAGAATGATCTGTATATCCTATTTCACTCTGAGTCAAAAGAAAGGTTATGGTGACATTTAGTCTCAATTTATAAAAGCTATACTAGAAATACTAATGAAGATGCAAGAATCCTAGTACTGCTCCTAAAAATGTGGCATCTATGAAAACAAACAAAACCAAATTCCCGAGAATTTTGCCATGCCACAGTATCAGAATGGTAATTATTTAATGCCTGAAGGTAATTCTAGTTAACATCTGACTTCAGATGCAACACTGACCACAACTTCAGATTTAGATGTACTTCTGGAGACATCAGACATGCTGTCTCTTAGAGCAGGAGCAACATTTTACCAACTCCTTTGAATTCATGCACTATGCAATTTAAAATATTTACTTAAATATGTGCATTTCCAAGAAAGAAACAGTGCTCTTCATACAGCACAGACCCTCTGAAGTCTTATATTAAAAGAAAAGACAATTAAAAAAATTTATTGGAAACTTCTAAACAAAACAAACCAAAATACAAAAATTAAGTCTGGAAGAAACAGATGAAACAAGCTGCTCGTATTAATAAGGCCCAAGGCAGATTCAGATTGAAACACTTTCTTTGAATATGTTTTTCTGTCATTTAAAGTAGTGTTGGCACACATCACCTTTTGACACAATCATTCTGGATCTTTATTGTTGTAAAATGAAGTCACCATATAGAGAGGGGGGTTAAAAGGAGAGGAATAGCTCCACTAATTGTGCATTCATCTTTAAATTTTTGATCAATGAGAACATTAAATGTCAAAAAAAAAGATAAAAGGGAGGGTGGAAACGCAAATTTTTCTTTCATGTCATCTAGTTTTTCTAACAGTTCTAGAAAATACATGCTCAAAGTTCATTTTTAGAAAAGACATACATTTAAGTCTTGAAAAATTATTGTACTTGTGATTAAATCTAGATTATAAGTTAACATATTTACCTCATTTTATCAGAAAGATTGCCTCAGTATCAAGAATTGCTCGTTCTTGACTGATGCAGTAGTATTTCATTACTTTATGGAAACAACTCATCAAAAATAGATTTGGGGAATGGGTTGGAGTTCAGTTGCAAAAAGCTGACACCTTAATGATGGGTTTCCAGTTCAAGAATTGTCCATTCCCCTTGAGGGGACGAACAGTCTTCAGATGAAAAGCTTGCCACTGTAATGCTTGCTGAGGAATCGTCAAGTGGAGACATGAGTTCAGTCCACCTACTGAATGTGTCAAGTTGTGATGTACCCTGAGGATTTGAACCATCTCGTGCCAGAAACAGTGTCTGATTGATAAGACATTGTGCTAAGTTAAGGTCTTCAGGAACAGAGTTTTTGAAATCTATATTTGAGTCCTGCTCAGATAACAGTTGCCTGAGTAGAGTCCAGTCCTGTTCTGCAAACTGTTGATCTTCAAAATCCATCCCTAGGACTGCTGTTTCTGAATCCATCCTCTGCTCAATTGCTTCTCCAACATCCATCTCATATATTGGAGAAAGGGTTTTTGGAGGCCGATGTTCATACATGCAGGTTTGTGCCATTGTGTCATAATCATCTATGTCTCCTGAAATAATTCACAATACTGTACAATGTAAAAATTGTAGATGATCCTCCCCTCAGGGCTGTGTAGAGCAAAATTTAATTCATTCAGGAAGGACAATCCAATCAGGTTAAAAAAAGGGGGATGGAGGGTTATACAAAATTGACAAAATTTGAGTCATTTATTTCCTATATAAAAAACAAAGTATGATTTATAAATTAAGTTAAAGCAGCAATCACCACTGGTAATTAACAATAACCTCCATAATTAAGTTTCTGATACAGAAAATGACAATGTAAATATACACTTAATGCACATGAAATTTCTCATTTACTACATAAATTAAATTTAGACCAGGAGGTGCATAGAGGGAATTAATAGAGAATGATTACTAAATGGTGACTTAAGCTATGTCAGCTTAGAAGAGAATTAAAACCAAAATTGTTTATCCACAGGCTTATTTCTACACTGCACATGCAAGGGCAGCTGCAGGCAAGGGCAAGCAAACTTAAAAAACAGTACAACTTTTAATGTCTTCTTGTTCTGTGGTCTGATTGAACACAGATCATCATCAGTGTTTCATTACTCTAGAATACACAATAGTTGTAATCAACACTATTGTATATTTTTGATGGGATAAACAGACTGAACTATTGATATAAAGAAGACAAAACACAAAACTAGACAAGTATTCATCTAGCTACATGAAACAAGTTAGAACTTTTTTGTATATAAGCATCAGTTCTAAGTATAATCTCTCTTTTAGGAAATAAGCTTTTACTGGTAAAATTTAGAATTTTAGACATCTCATAAGCTTTAAAGCAGAGTTCAAACCTACTCCCACTGGTGTATATGGCAAATACTCAGTTATATTCAGTGGGAGAATGATTCAAATTTGTATATAATATATAAATAAATAAATTACAACAATAATGCATATAGCTGTTCAGGTAAACAGTTCAGTGCGCTTTAGTTAAGGTTATTACTTTAGTTATTGCACATCCCATTCAGACATACTATATGTTGTCAAGCAGACAAAACAAATACTAAGATTCCATCAAAAGCTGATGCTGTCAATGTTAGATTGGATCAAAAAGAACTGAAGTACAGACAACTGCATCCAATCTTTCTTTTAGCATTACATAAAAAAAAATCTCTTTTCTTGTAGTCAAGTTTCTCATTGAACAGCAGGGCACAGACGGATATTTCAAACAGACAAGCGTTCTCTACCCAAGTGAAATACTTAAAAATATTTAAATATAGTTTCAGCCAAAATTACTTCAAGATTCAATCCCAGACAAATTGCCACAGCTTTCCCTATTAATTTGGTTTTGAATGACTGAATGTTTCTATTTCTGTACATTACCTGGAAGTAAATCAGTATTAGCGCATTCAGTAGCTGCTGGTTGACTGTCTCTCACTTGACTTTCCTGAGTCAGCATCTGATTCTTACTGGCTTCTACAGGTTTTGCAGAGCTGCTCTTTTGCACATCAGAATTATTTTCTCTCTGCTGAAGATCCAGATGACATGGCCTTTCTTGAGATTTTGTGTCATTGTCTAAGTACTTATTGCACTGTTGAAATTCACTATCCACCTCATTCTTCATATTTACTTGCTGTTTTTCTCCTGGATGTGGACTACCTGCTGAATACACTTTCTCTGGGCAATTTTGTTCAGTCATTGAAGCACATTGATTCTCCTTTCCTGGTATTTCAGTACTGTGAAGATGGAGGAGAGAACTTCCACTTTTATCTGATCTGTTGTCTCTATCCTTGTGCTGTTTGCCATCCAGGAATCCATCTTCAGTTTCCAGTGAGCATCTTGAATAAAATGTCTTTCCATGCTCTTGAGAAACACTGTCAAATACTTCTGAAGGAGTAAGAGAATCTATTGAGTGCTGACGTGAAGTGTGAGTTTCCACTTTATCATCAGCTCCCAATTCTTCACATTCATCTACTGAAAGTAAAACAGATCGTTTGAAATTTTTAGTTTTAGAAAACTCATGACTTGCAGTATCATTTTCTGTTGCATCCTCAAAAGCTAAATTATCAATTCCTTGGAACTGTTGAGTAGGAACATTTGATGGTGGAAAGTTTTCTGCAACGTTCTCTGCTTCAGATCTGTCATCTTCTGTTTCATCGGCAGAAGAAGAAACTGGGTCTGCTTCCTGAGTAAACTGTGCATTACCAAAAGTAGAACTTTTGCTTTCTCTAGTACTGATCCGTGAACTCTCTTGGTGGGACCAAGTTTCAGGTCTTTTTCTTGGTATTTCATCATCACTTGTTGAATTAACACGGAAGAGATCAGAACCCTCTTTTTTCATTTTCACTTCTATTCTTAGACTGCTATCATAAATTTTTAATTCCTCAGGTGTACTTGTGTCACTGCTGCTTCTTCCAAGAAAATCATGACATAACATAGTACTGCATTTAGAAATCCCTCTTTCATTGGATCCCTCATCATCCTGAGAGCCTCCAGCATCATAATCTTCTGATCTTGGTTTTATATCATCAGAGGATGTGGTTGCACTGCCAGTATCTGATTCAGGACTCTCTTTTGGATCTATGGCACCAGTACTCCAGTGGTCCACAAAGGGAATTTCTGCATTTTCATGGTTTTCTGGCATTTCCATAGGCTCTATAAGCTCTGTGTAATTAGGTGAATATTTTTCTGTTATTTGTTCTGTGGAACATTCTGAAACATCATCTAAATCTGTTGTAACTGATTTATATTCAGTCAAAGCTGAGGTATCACACAGTTCATCAACTGTAAGAAATCCCTCCACATGGATCTGAGGAGACAATGTCTCATCCTCTTTATTGGTTACTTGGGAACATCTTGACAAAGCATTTTCACCATTAAGACCTGGTTCAGAGTTTATTTCATCACTCTGTTCATTACAGACTTTTGCTGCTTTTGAATCTTTCACCAGTTCTCCTAAAACAATAGCCTTCTGATTTGTTTCCTTGGCAAAGTCTGAATATCCATCATTGGAAGACTGTGCATGACAGTGAAATTCAGCTGTATTATCATCTTTTTCTGGATCTTCAATCTTTCTAATTCCAGTCTGATCTCCACAGATTTGTCTTGTTTCCATGTAATTTTGTAGTGAAACATTCGGTTTAGAAATAGTTTCTTCTGCAATTAGAGGAGAAGAAGATTCGGATTGTATTTTGTATTGCACATTTTCAGAAGAATGAGATAATTTTTGTTCACTGGATTGACAGGACTCCAGCAATTTATTGTCAGTGATACTTTCCATCGCAGGTTTTAAAGATTCATTTGCAGAGTAGCATTCATTATTGTCATGAAGCTGACCTGACACAGCATCAGCCATGTTTTTCTCAAGTTTCTGTCCTGAACCTCTGTGTTCAGAGGTGTGCACATTCTTCTGGACAATAGGAGAATCACTCCTTGAATGCTTTTGGGCAGAGGACTGAGATTTTAGTACAGCTGTTTTCTGTTTTGGGTCTTTACTATTTGTAACCTCAGCATTCCTTGATGGAGCCGGAGTCTTAGGTGTTATTTTTGCAGTGGCTTTTGTTACAGGTGTTTGGGATTGTTTAATACTCTTCTTCTTAGCTGAAGGATGTTTTTCTGGGAGTGTTGTTTGAATCAGATGTTGTAACACATTTTTTTCTTCATTATGTTTTGGAGAAATTCCTGATTTCAGTGAATTGGGTGATTCCCCCTGAGGTCCTAACAAACAGTAAAAAAGACTATAAAGGTTGTATATGCCAGCCACAGTATATTCACCAGTTTTATGTTACTGTTTGTTTATGTTAAGAAACAAGTTACTCAACTTTTTATGTAATGAAGGGATTTAGGGCTTGTTAAAGAATTAAGATTTGAAATAACAAATAGTAGATAAAAATACCATTTTGGCACCTTTAAAGCAGTTCATAGAATATACATACAGGAATTACTTCAGCCTCTAACTGAGGTGGTCATTCCTGGAGTAAAAAGCAGCAGCTCTCTAATAATGGATACAAACACTACACAGCAGCTTAGCAGAGGAAGTGGTGAGTACTGTATTCAATTTATATTGTAGAGGAAATGGGCAGAGGCAGAAAATAATTACATTAGTTATAAAGTGATTAGAATACCAGAATTAATGTCTCTGCTCAGTCAGAAAATACTGCAAGATCTTTAATGACCACAAATTGACAGAACCTGTGTTTTCTACATCACAGTGCATTTAAGATAATATAACTTGAATACTGGAGCTCCATCCTTAACACTTTGTATCCTTCTAAAGCAGTGTTTCATGTCTGTGTACTACAGTGTCATTTCCTACACCTGCTATCAGTAGCTGTTGAAATCAAGGATTTGTTTGGGGGCCAGTATCAGTAGTGCTGCTGCTAGGGGGAAATAGGAAAACACCAGAATAGGGAGGCATAAAGGAGTCTGCAGTCCAGATCTCTGTTGCTTATTAAACAGCTCAACATACAGAATTTCTGTTGAGCTCAGTCATAGTTCCAAATGCAGAAGTGCAGGAGATCAGCAAATGGAAGACTCTGCAATGCAGATTAAACAAGCAGAAGAAAACACCAACTGGCAGTGAAGACTGTCTTTTAAGTATTTTGAAGTTGACACATTAATTTGCATTTTACAGTTTAGGACTGTCATGAAAAGTGAAATATGGAAAAACCCCAGAATTCTTCAGAAGATTTTTCCAAATACTTGTGCTAAAAACCAAACAAACCTCAAAGCTTTGCATAATAGTGGCAGATAATTTAACTGCTGTATGAAACTTTACCTTGGTTCTTGGGAGAATTGGTAGGTGTGTTTTGAGTCTTTTGCTGTGCTGCAGAATTGGTACTCACATTCCCTTTTTTCTTTAGAACAGTTTGTACATTTTGCTCATTACACCCTTTTCCTGTTGTTTTTTTTGTCACACTGCAAAGAAATTATTATATCTATTATTCCTAGGCTTAGATCTAGCAATGTTTAATTATATTTAAACAAGTAATATATGTGTTTCAGTGTGCACAACATACATAAACATTGAAAATGCAATCTAAAAAATAAATTTTTTGAAAATAAAAAATATATCTATATTTTAAATTTATATACAACCATATATATTAATGACCCATTTCAAAATTTCATGGTGCTTCAGCTGTCTCCTGTCCAGTTTAAACTAAACTATTCCAGAAATAGTAAATTTACAACACCTTGTGCAGTCATTAACTGTTCCAGTATGCAGAATTCTGAATGACCTATAACAATTTAAAAATGATTAGCATGCAACAGTCCAATACAAAAGCCAAACCAATTTTATCTTTACAGCAATGTTGCCAGTAGCTAACTCAGATTGTTTTGCAAATAACATCCTACAGACAACCATTCTTAGATTAAAAAGAACATCTAATGATAAGTTTAATAGTTCACCTGAAACCTTTCTTCCCAAACTCATACACTCATGCACACATATATAAACAGTATATTGATTTGTAACATACCTGCTTGTTGTGACATTAGCCTCAAGCTCAGTCTTCTTTTTTTTGGTGGTGACTCCATTTGATACCTTCACAGATGCCTTTATTTTCACTATGTAAAGTAAATTCAAAGTTAATTACGGGGGAAATGCATTGCATATAAGTACTGAAAAAAAATCTAAGATATGAAGGTCAATTATTGAGAAGACCATACATGCTAAACTTGTAAAATATTTACTGTTTTAGATGGCTATTAATTGACCATAAAATCAGTTAATATTCATTTACACGGGAAGAAGAACTCTTATCAATTTATAGTAGATTTTCTTAAAGCTTCCCTGGCTGGTTTTCAGTGTATGACCAGCTCAAGACCATTCAGAAGAGGACTTTAATGAAAGAATTATAAAAAAATTACCAGTCTGTTTTTTCCCTTCCTCTATCAATTTATCCTCTTTGGGTTCCTCTGTCTGTTCACCTGCAGTCTGGATATCCACGTTTGAATTT
The DNA here is from genome assembly GCA_013399225.1 of Rhipidura dahli. Taxonomy (NCBI): domain Eukaryota; kingdom Metazoa; phylum Chordata; class Aves; order Passeriformes; family Rhipiduridae; genus Rhipidura; species Rhipidura dahli. The sequence continues at coordinate 1,105,234 of VXAC01002933.1, read as the reverse complement.
CCTGACTTGCTGGAAGTTGCTGCTACAGTCACCAAGGAGGGAGATTCCTTCCCTGTGGTTTTTTTCAAAGGCTTTGTTTTGTTCTGCATGCTTGAGGTTACTGTCAGCACTTTAGGTCTGGCACCTGCAATTTTTCCTTCGTGATTCTTTAGTCCTTTGCTAATTCCTGAATTTTTTTGTCCACTTGCAGATGATGTCTTTTCTGTATCTTGCTTGGTAAGCATGCTTTCAGCCTTCACATTTCCATTATTTTCTATTTTTGTCTTTATAACAGCTCTAGCCTTTGGCGAAGCAGCTTTTTCCCCAGGTTTGGAATCCTTAGTAATCTTGGAAACTAATTTTTTACCATCCTTCCCCTTTACATCCTCATGCTTTGAAGTCTTATTAACAGTAGTTCTATTGGTGGATGCATGTCCAGATGCTCCTAATCCATCAGATTTCATTTTATCCTGATTAATGGAAGAATCTCCCCTGCAATCTTTCTTGCCGTGTTCTGGCTGGGAAGTATTCCTTATACCAAGAGATGCAGTAGTAGTTTTATTTAGCTAGGGAAAAAAAAATAGCATCAGAAAAAACCCCAAACAAAACATTTGTTAACACCAAACTATCCGTAATCTGTAATTTCTGAAACACATCTACTTTTAAAGTAGTACATGAATCTAAAGCAACAAGATTCAACATAGAAATAAGTTTTTTAAAATATATATATATATACACACACACACATTTTTGCTCAGTTTGCTGGCTTTCAAGAATATTAAAGTACTGTTGTATATAGAGGAGACAAACAGCTAAGCTGAGTTTCACTTTGAACAAATTACTATGAAATATTTATTTATTTATATTATTAGTATCTGCTGAAATAATAAAAAAAGAGTTATATGTGCATATTTTCAAAAAAGGAATAAAGACTATGCATTATTACAAACATTAGGCCAAAAACTATTTTACAATACTTGTGATGTTTTTAACTACTACCAACAGTGTATCCACAGAGAAATGACAGTATCTATTCTCTCAGGTAAAGAGGAACTCAGCTATGGAGAATTAAGTGCATGAAAGGGAATCTTTGTGATACTAATGCCATTGCAATGTATGCAAGACTGTCAAATCACATGAAACCCATACTGGTTTTTTACCAATTAATAATTAGTTTTGAGTGTGAGTTTCAATAGAAGAGTTGTTGAGGACACTAAAAAATATTTTTCAGAGCGGGAAGTGTAACAGACTCAGTGTTGTGCTGGCTTGTAATAATAACAGAGATTCATTAGCTCAGTAGCAAACCATTTGCTCTGGGAAACAGATGAGTTTCATTATGTAGCAAGAGAGGAATGTGAGATTCTGAACACAAATTCCTGCCTTTTATTTGTGCTTATCTGTTTGAAAATGCCACACAACAGAGTCTAAGATGTGTCCAGTAATGAACATTACTGATTCTGCAGAAACAGTTCACAGGAAAATACAGATTTTTCAAAGTCAAGTTCCATTAAGCAATATGGAAAATTAGTATTAATTTAAAACAAATAATGAAAATAGTTTTGCTTGCAATTATCTGGATGTTTTTAATGTTTGGATAGAAATGTTTACCTGAGAACTGGTGAATACAGGTTTTTTGCCAAGTCTTCGGTCATCACCCTTGTCAAATGCAGCTGTAAAAGGAACAAGCAGTTTATTTACTATTTAGCTGGAAAAAGGGGGGACAAAAATCCAGCCAGCCTACTCAGTTAAAATCATGTGAAATCAGAAAGCACTTCTTTGGGTCCTGTCATTATTCTAGAAAGACTAATTTTGGTGACATGGCAAGTGTTAAGTGGAAATACATGGTTTTATGTTTGGAAAAAAATTGTGGGATCAGTAATGACATCACATGGCCATAAGCGAGTTACTTAACTCTTCTGTTTCCCCATGTCCATTGCAAGACTTGTTTATCCAAGCTCAATTCATTTAAAGCTAGCAGTGCACTGAGACCTTTTAAAGTGTGCAAAATTTACAGAAAGATACCTCCCAATTTAGAGTATTCATGACTTTTAAGTGTGCTGTTAATTACAAAATATTTATTTATGCTCTATAAAGAAAAGATTAATTACAATAAAGTAAATGAAATTAATTTTCAAAACTGGCAAAGCCAAAATACTTAAATGTACACACTAAGGTCATAGTGCCTCTTTAGACAGCATGCAGCATAATGTCATGAGAATTATCCCTGTGATTGTCATGTGGAGTTTTCAGGCAGTGAATGCCTTTTTTTTATCTGATGTACTGTGGGAGGAAAGCAGTTTCCAACAAAGCTTTTAAATCAATTGCACTTGTAGAATACAAAAAAGATATTTATAGACACTGTACAGACCCAGAATCAATGTGTTTCACTTATGTCTGTATTCATATTTCAGCTGAAAAAAGGTTCCTCAAAAAATATATTAAAAATGTAGGCATTCAGTGCCTCATGTTCTGATGTACTATACATGGAAACATTTTTTGTATGCATAATACAAAAATTCTGCTGAATTTTTACTAAAGATACTAAAAATAGTTTTTATATAGGTCTTTAAAAATCACACAAAAGGTATGCTGAAAATGGCACCCCAGGGATCTAATCATTTTTCTAGCAGTGACTCTGCACATTAATACATACCAATATATTAAGACAAAATCCATATAATCTTGTGCCTAAGAAAACACAAGACAGGTTGTAAATTAAAGAATCACACTATCTTCTCTTATTTTGGCATTTTTCCTCCTCTGTTACTGCTTTGTAAATCTATATAGGCTAAATTTCCAGGAGAAAAGCCACCACCAGAAATCTTTAAGAAAAAAAGTTGATCTAAGTTATCCTAGACATTTTTCACCTGAGGATTAAAATTTGTCTACCAATACTGTACAATAGCTTTGCCTGTAATTAAAACTAGGTTAATGAATGCAAACATTTCAGCCTTTTCATATATAAAATGTATGCAACTTCAGTTAGAATTTAACCTAAAAGAAAACAAAACAATTTTTGCAAGATGGAGTTTGGACAAAGAAGACACACCTTGATTTTAAATATTTTTTTCTATTGAAAGCACTAGTGTAAAGTAGCCAAAACATCATTCACAATAGAGACATGATCATCTTAAAAGTAAACCACCACAAATCAGAACAACCCACCCATTTTTCTAAAGCCAACTCCTCCGCTCCTGAAGGCTTTTATAATCAAGAAAGAAATCCTAATCCTGTTTTACAGAGAAGTATGAGATATTTGACTACATCCATAAATCATGCTTAGAAAGACTGTCAGTGCATCTTTCAGCATGTAACTGTAGAATAAAATTTTCATCTACCTCTAGGCATAAACATTTTTATAACTATTGTCTCCTAGCTACTATTGTTTTTAACAAAAAGGACATAAAAATACTTCTTTGAATCAAAAGTGATTTGAATGCAGAGAAGTATTTAACATTCTTTTCTTTTACAACACTGTACTGTCAAAGCTAATATTAAACCATAACCTGAACTCCATCATCAGTTCCACATCCTCAGAATACTCGTGCACTTCAAAACAAAGGAGCGTTCAGAACAAAAACTCCTTTTTGTTGGAAGTGCTGTCTGTTAAAATGTTGAGAGCACACGATGCAGCTCCTTAGGGGCTCTATGCAGCAGCACACACAAGATCACAATGCCAATCAACCGAGGAGCCCAGCTATCTGCATTTGCTCACAGTGCACAGGATGAGCATTATGCAAGAGATGAGCAATATTTATACCTCATGGAGAAACCGATAAAGGACAGAAACGGAATTCATAAAACAGATAATCTGCTTTGTGCAAATTTAATTCATCCTCTTATCTCCTTAAAAAATGAGGCAGATAAGGTTTTTAATCCTACTGCAGTGTTTTCAGTAATTTAGAGTAGCTGTAAATAAGAATAGAATTCATCTACATGATGGTGGGGGTGGGAGGTTTCTATCATATATACTCCTAAAAAGAAAAACAGGGCAGACTCTTCACAGAAAATTACTGATTCCCCTGTTTGAAACTAGCTAAGCATGCCATCATGCTTCTATTCTAAAACACCACTTCAAAACACAAAGCAGCACCAATTTTGCTTTCATTTGTATCAGGCTCCACAATTCCATCTGCATTGCATCGACTAAACAGATCGCTAAAAAATTCTAATGCCGTTTGATGCCAGACATACCTGCTTGTATTTTCTGTTGATGGTCTGGCCTCATCAGCTTCCAGCCTTCTGTGTGACGAACAGCATAAAAAGACTGAACCAGGAAGACCCAGAGCTTATCACGCAGCGCCTGGATGTTGCACGTAAAACCCTGTGTTCGAGTAACAAATCAGCAGCTGGCGAGGGGCATATTGTCATAGCAACCAGTCATTATTCCTTTCAGAATCTACTTACTCCCTAAGCTAGATCAATGATGTCATCACTTATATTTTATAACGGTCTGGTAGATGGAGATGCTGTTTTTGAAGGATTATTGCCCACCACAGTGATTTTTTCTGTACTGTAAAACCTACACATTACAGCACTAGTAAGCACTACATTGCTTTCACTGCTCTTTTTTTCTTTTCTTTTTTTTTTTTTTTTAATGAACCCCATAATAGCTCTTCACTGTCAGCTGTGTCACAACAAGGTCAAATACTCCAGGGAAATATAATGTATTTGATTAAATTTTCATTGCTTTGACCAAGTAGATCTACAATAGCACCAGATTGCAGTAATTATTTTTTCATTTATTTTTTATTCTTTGTCATACTATTTAGGAATTATTCTCAGAATTACAGCCAACCACAGCTTAAGTGTCATTATTTAGATTGTGTGAATATACACGGTATGTTACACACATAGAGCCCGACATCTCCACCCAGTCCAAAAAACACACACTGGATTAAATGTCAGTCCTTGCTTTAGAGGACAGTCTTGAACAAAAGCAAATGCACCTGTGACCTTCACAAAAAGGGGGGGAAATAGGGAGAAAGAGAAAAAGCTCTCTTCCCCTGTAAGTTTTAGGTAATGCAGCATTTTGGTAAGTTTTTTACTTATTGCAAATTTAAACTGAGAGTAAAGATCAATGGGGCAGTGCTGCCCATAGGACTTATATTTTCAGTAACACACAGAAATTTTTTGATTGCCAGGATGGGGTTTCTCTTTAAAGTAAACAAATGCCTACATTTTCTGTACTTCCAAAAGGACCTTGGATTTATGCAGATACTCTTCTGCATGACCCCAGTTAAGCCGTCTGAGTTGACACTGTATCATCTGATTTGCATCATGACATGAAATAGTATCAGAACAGTTTTTGTACAAACACTGCATGCTGAAGCACCTACCATCTCCTTCACATTTGCAGAGTCCAACAACATATCCACTGCTACAAGAAGGGAGCAGCTATTTTCATTATTAATGCTTTTTTCAATTGCACTGGAAATTAGTTCTAGAAGGTCAGGTTTGCTGCTCATTGCCTGTGCCTGAGGAAACAACAAAAGGCAGCTGTTAAAAACAAAAGCGTGTACTTTGTATGCAAAAGCATTACTGAGCGGAGAGGATCTGCTATCGAGCTGTGCAGGAGGTATTCCAAAACTGAGCATCTTCTTTTGTATCCATTCCATAATCCCACCCCTCTCCAGGCCTCTGGCAAATTATCCTGAGGCCTCACTCATTAACAGAAATTTTAGAAACAAGCATACTGTGATGAATTTACAGCCCCATGCAACTCTGGATCCCAAGACAAACTGTTACAGTATTTCCCTATTAATTTTTTTCACTCCTCTGTACATATTAAAAAATGTGTATTTTTTATATCGGGAGAAATGAACTGGCTGGATGACTAGGTATGTTCTCATCAGAACCTGCAGCATTGCCCTATTTGTGCAACTCATAACAAAAATCAGTAGAAGTTTCAGTACACTGCTCATACTCATAATCCTGTAAATCCATTCTGTTATTCCAGGGGTCTGAAAGCTTTTTTGAAGATGCTATCTGTACTTTTTGCAACACTAAATCAACTGGAACTTTTGCTTAACTGAAGCACATAACCTGAATGCAGTATTAGCCCTGTGTATCAAAGTATTTATGTACTTTAAAACAAACCTGAAAAAACCCACCCCCCAAAAATCCTAGCAATGCACAAGTATTTTTAAAATTTGCCAGAGAATTGTACTTCAAAGCAAAAGCTGCAACTATTTTGGTAATTTAACAGCCTGAACTTCCCAAAACATCATATAATTCAATTAATTTGGTAGCATATAATAACTTGAGGCCACTTTTACCTGCAACAAAACAGAGAAGCCTTCACTTTGTACTACATGTGGGAAGTTTGCAACAATAAAGGTTACACATTCCTCACGTAGCCGTGATGCCAAGGCCACAGCTGTCTCTGTCCATTTCACTCGGGGAAGGCTATTGATCAGCCGGTCACTCTCCATCAAACGGAACGCAGCATTCTTGTGGTTCTTGAAACAGAAACAGAAATTAGCCTGTTGCCAGGCAATTACCTAAAGAATTGCTGATTGTAAAATAGCTTCTGTCCAGTTACTGAACCTTTACACAGGGATCCAATAATGTCATTATTTCCCTTATTTAAACATATTTGGATTTTTATAATTCTTAAAATTATACGTGCCTTTGAAACTAAAGCAGAAAAAGAAAAATCTATTGGTTCTGTTTTGCCTGCAGTTAGGTAGTAAAGTTTTCAGTAGCTTTCATTATATTTTTTTCAACTGGGTCATTACATACTGCAGTCCTGAAGAAAATAAGGCAAATGTTAGCTGGAGAAGCTGAATAGAGAAAAAACATTATAGGCCACTGAAAGATGTAATAAATTCTTGAATAAAACAACTAAGTTGAGGTTTTAGATGAGTATGGATGGCCTAGCATTCAGGGTAGAGAAAACTTTTGTAATTATGAGTCCTTTTGCTTTATTTAAAGGAGTCAAACAACAAATATTTATCTTCCCAGATGGAGTTTCAACTGAACTCACCCTCTTTGTTGTCTAAAGTTTCTCAAAGAAAAGTAACTGTTATGTTTCTAGTTACATTTCAAACACGCAGATTTGCTAGTATTTATTACCCTGGTTTGTGTCTTCGGTTCTTTCATGCATTGCATCAGCACAGTACCTGAGGGCAACACATCACTTGAAAAGAACTTGGAATTTATGGTTATCCACATTAGAATGGCCTGAAAGCTCTATTCAACATGACCTAGCAGGACACTGATAAATTATGCAGTAACACTTGAAAAAGCAACAATTCACATAAATATTTGACACAAAACCCCCTACTGCAAATTCAGATCACAATCACATTTGTCCTATGCAACTTAAAAAGCAGGGAGTACCTTCTTTGTGCATATTACAGTTAAAAGAAAATCTGGCCATCATTGTTAAAATATATTTTAAAAATTATTTTACTCATCTCTGGCCAAACTCAGTTTGCTTCTCTGAAGATCATGTAAATTAAGAATTACATATATGCTTATGGTTTGATTTTGTTCCCACTGGACTCAATTACAAGCTTTTTGAATTGTTTCAAATTCAATCCCTGCTCACAAGGCACTAAGCATTTACTCCCAATTAGACACTTCCAGTGAAATATAAAATGCCTTCACTGACTTCTAATTAAATCACAACTTTGTAGAAGTGGTTCTAACTGAATTTTACTTCTCTTGTACTTTTTTCCTAAGCATTTTAAAGTGGAGCCCACTTTACTCATCTAAAACCCCAGTAATTTTCTTGCATGAGTTTGAGACATCAGGGATAGGTATACATAAAGCACCTGGACAGTGCTTTAAATGGCACTCCCATTTTAATGTTTCTGTGTTCATGACTGTGGCTTCCCAGCGATTTTCCCATCAGCACCCTCCTTTTCTTTGCACCTTTTTTCCTCTAAAGGGCTGTCACATTAACTAGGTTTTACATTTCCAGCACTGGCAAATGAAAGGATCAGAGTTATACTGTTTAACTGGATGTAACTGTTAGTTTTACAGCAGAGAACTCTAGCAGCAGAGAAAAAGGATAGTAAATCATACAGTAGCCCCTGCAAAATTAATTTAAGACCTATTCTTCCTCCCTCAAGCAGCCTTAAAGCATTTTTGCAGATTGCCAAAAACTCCCCTGGGAATTCCACAAGTTTTTGGAATGTGTGTCCTAAACACTTAAATAAATGCTCACCAGAACCATTCTCTGGGCAGAAGAGGCTTATGCTTTATTATTTAATTTTGCAACTCTAGACGCTTTCAAGACTTCAGTCCATAAAATACCAGTGAATCTTGCAAAGACACACCAACACAAATTTTAAATCATTAATATGGGAACTAAAACACACTTCAGTCCAAACTGCAATAACCTTCCAGAGAAGCTGGGTACGCAACTGGGGCAGTACCAAGTACCACAGTGCCATGACTGTTCTGCAAATGCTGGCAAGGCAGCACATGTATTTGAACAGAAACTGTAACTACAGCATCTTTATATACTAGAATAAACAGAGGGGAAGGAAGGCCTGAACATTCACCTTTAAACTGTCCCAATAATGTTGCACAAGGGCCTAGAGAAGAGCCTAGAACTGTGTATACATGCACTTGTGGCTACAGTACACACCTGAGGTAGTTTGGAGTTGGAGATGGGTGGTGGTTTAACTATGAACAGCTGTGTAGATCAGAATGAACTGATCTATGTCTGAAAAGGTAAACTCCTCAAATTTTATAGAATTTTATACAAAGCTATGTGCATATTTTAGGAACAGCTCAGTTTAATGATCTAATAAAGGGGCAGAACACCCAGCATCTCGAGTTACTAGGCATACTCTTGAGGTATTACAGCTGCCATCTCTACTCTGTTAGATTTAAGCATTATAGTAGTACTGTTCAGATTTTATAACTGTGGATATTCTCAAGTTTCTCTTGATCACAGAATCAGCTGAGCTGGAAGGCACCCGCACAGATCACTGGGTCCAACTCCTGGCCCTGCACAGCACCACTCCCAAGAGTCACATCATGTGCCTGAGAGCACTGTCCAAACACTTCTTGAACTCTGTCAGGCTGGTGCTGTGAGAACTTCCCTGGGAAGCTTGTTCCAGTGCCCAACTACCCTCTGGGTGTAGAACCTTTATCTAATCTCCAACCTAAAGGCACATAGCTCTGAAATCTGTCATTTTTCAGGCTTTCACCTGAATATGCAGTTGCAGCTGCCACTCACAGCTGACCTGCTGGCCTCAGCACCTAAAGTACTTCACCATATAATTCCTGAAAAAACCAGTCCCAAGAAGGCTTCACAGTCCTTTCAGCAAGAGGTAGATCTTGGCAGAACCATTTAAGAGTGCAACTCTTGAACCAGGGGTATGTTTGATGGTGTGCATGGCTATATGGAGCTATTTAGTTTGGGTAACACAGACATGAGGACAAGGACTTCAGCATGTGATATATATGAGATGCCACATATTTCATTGTCTGTTGTGTGCTAGAACCAAAATCATGTTGTGAATGTTACCTGAGCTAGCTAGATTATATTTTGTCTGTGACATTCCACATTATGGCTACGTATATAGACCAGTCATGTTTGGCAGCAGCTCTACTGATTTATGTTTATTTCTACATACTTTTCATATCTGTTACAATTCAGTGTACTTACAGGCCAAGTACTTGACCTAATTTCTGTTAACAGGTCTAGTTCAAATCAGTTACCTTAAGTCAGCTCTGAGCACAGTTTTATACAGAAATACAATTAGAATACTTAAATCTAGGCAGGTCTAAATTGGAACAATGTAAGTGTGTACCACAAAATATGAAAGCTGAGCTTTGGGGGGGGACCGGTGTAATACTGTTATTTGAGAAGTAAAAGATATGGGTACTATACTGCTACTTTATTTTTGTAAAGTCAGCCTGCCTGTAAATGAATAACTTGTGATCCCTGATACCCAGTGACCACCTGAGGTCTGAAAAAAAAGAAGCCAATTTTTTCCAAATTAGAATATAGGTAAAAATAAAAAAGGCATACATGTATGCCACCAAGTAACACAGAGATTGATACAGTGATTTCCTGTTCCTCATTATCCAAATACATAACCAGAGAATCATAGGATGGCCTGGGATGGAAGGGACCTTACAGATCATCCAATCCCAGCCTCCCTGCTGTAGGCAGGGACACTTTCCACTAGACCAGACTTCTCAGAGTCCCCCCAGCCTGGCCTTCAACACTTCCATAACATTGCCTTATTATGTCACAGTTGTGTTTCATAAGCGTATTTTCTATTATTATGGTGGACTTGGATGTGATGATCCCTAGACTATGTGTCATGAAGCATAACAATGACATCTCACATAAAAATAGTTTTTTAAATTATTATTTTAATTGGAACTTTTACATAGTGTAAATGTACTGCAGATTTAAGATACTGTATTTATTATCTCTTTAATGATATTGTACAGGTTACTAAGGAAAAAATTTACATTGCTCTATTTTTATACAAAGCACACTACTTACCAAAGAGTTAATCAACATAACAAGACAATTGTTCTGAAGTTCAGTAGGTAAATTGGCAAAGCTTTTCTCTGAAAAACATCTTGCAAAATATTTTGCTATCCATCTGTTGAAAAGAGAGCCATTCTTAGGTAAGGAAGATGAAAAATGTTCTAGCTTCACTTTTTAGCATAAGTGATACCTCTAAAGTGTTGTGAAGAAAAAACATATTTAAAATGTGAACATTTCATATGCCAAAATAAACCCTATCTTGCAAAACAAAATAATTTCAACAGAAGGCAAGTAAATTAAATACAAGCAATATTTTATTTTATTTTACTTACCTCATGCAATCAGCATATAGGTTTTCCACTCCCATCGAATGAGCAATAGCCATGCATTCTAGTACAGGTTGCTGTTTGCCAGGAGTAGGCTGGAGTTGTTAGAAAATTATCACAATTATTGTACATTTTGATTTACAGAAACCATACAGAAGTACAAAATCTTCATTTCAAACAGATGTAATGTCAGCTGTCATAGTATTTAAGTTTCTTTGCCTTTCTGCAGTCATCTATTTCCACATGTCACTAAAGCAGGATTCAGCCTCATGAGCCTAATGCATGAAAATGGTCAACTCTATGTAGGTGTTTGTTTTTTAACCAATTTTAATTGGACAGACTTTTTTCTAAATATATGCCTATGAAACAAGATATGCAAATCTAAAGTGTTTGCACATGCCCACCAAGAACAATTACATTTACAATGGCACATATTAAACTATATTCATTGTAATTTAATACATTGAATTAATCATGTGGAATATTGCTTTTAATCAGCTGGGGTTTCCAAGTGTCTATAAATAGGTGGATGATATCACAGGCTTTATTCCCACCATCAATCCCAGATTCACACCTAAAAACAGGGGCTGACTTCAGCCAACACCTTGACTCCATAGTTCTCACATCTTGTAACTATGATTAAGCGTTAAGTAAGAGATTCAAAATTCTCAGGTTCTGTAGCTCACAAAGTAGCATGAGAAGTGACATACCTTTTGGAAAAAATTGCAGTAATCTCTTTTCAAAATGTAGATAGCTACTTCTTTTAGCCCATCCAGCCCATACATATCTGCAATGCCCAACATGCGACTAAAGAGAAAGCAGTAGACAGGAATCAAAAAATCCTTGTGATAAATGCATCTTGCTTACAGGACAATTTACATGCTAACTTCACCTCTTTGTTCAGTCAGAACTTACTGCAGAAATAGATTGATAACCAAGTGTGACACTTGCCAAAGAATAATCTTCAAAACAGAAACATATATTGACCTAATAACAATAACCTCCCAGCCATTGAGTTCTGCCTATATAAAAGCGAGCCTCAGCCACCAGCTGAGAAACTGTTTAGGAGACTCTCAGTTTCTCTATTTTAAGGATAGCAAATATAAAAAAAATACTTGTGCCAGTGGAGTTTCAGAGTTTTGTAGGGTTTTTCCAGAGATTACATAAAATGTTAGTGATGACATTCTTAAAAAGCAAAGTGAGCAAACTATTAGTTATTTTATATAATAATCAATACTGTAATTTTATTTTCAGTATCAATTCATTAGCTATACATTGATATTGGGACATATTATAAACAATTCCATATTTTTAGGAAATTGTAGCATTTTAATGTTTAGTGGCAGAGTTCATCACCTGGTATATAAATGGTTTCAGAAAATAATTAATGAATTTCAGAATTTACTTCACTAATACAAGATTATGTATAAAACTATGATTAAAAACTATACCAGAAGAAAATGCCAACATTTACATTTGTTCCTATAGATCATCATTCATGGATCTAAGACTAACTACTTAGCCTTCTCATAAATTTGAGTGATTATTAAAAAAATTAATTAAAAATATTAACTATTATATATGATCACACATTGTATATATTATTTTGAAAACTAAAAGGAAGGTACAGGCAAATTAGGAATTATTTTGGTATTAAACATCATCCTGTTTTTCACTTTCCTCATAGAGTATTCCAAAAACAGCTGGCACACCTTTTCCAGTAGCTGTCACATAAATAACATTTCTTCAACAGCTTTATTTTTGGAATTTTCCTTTTGACTTTTAACTGAGAAAATATAGAACAAGCAAACAGGCACAAACTACAATTAAAAATAATAAAATTTGACATATACCCAACATCAACTTCATCTGGGAAGTCCAAAATAGCTCCATATATAAAATGCAAGATGACACTCATTTCTGCATGGCTTATGCTGCAAAAAAGAATGAAAAAATACAAATAAAGACATACCCATAATAAAATGCATCACATTTCTTAGCCAAAGGAAGTTGGTCAAAAAGCTGATGCATCATCCAGCTGCTCTGTGAATGGAAGGCAAATGATCTGATAAAATTAAAACAATAGATTTTGCAATGCAAAAGCATCTCAATGAACTACATTTGGGGTGAATTTAGCTACTCAATAGTCTTGCTGAAACTTTCTAACACTTAAAATCTTTAAAAATAAGTAATAAGTAGACTAATACTAATAACTGTATTATTTAAACTGATAATTTGGAGGAATGATTTTTTTCAGCATTGCTAAGCTCTTTACTAGCAATAAGTCAATATTAAGTAACTATATATTTTATTCTAATTACTTGAAGTCTTTATTTTATGATATATTTATCTTTTGCAACACTAAAAATACATTTAGTAGTTTTATTACAATGCTAAGTAGAAATGTTACTCAGAATATTTAGAAAGACTTTATTCAGATTAAGAAAGCTACAAGTCCTACACAGTAGTGTTTGCATCCTTTCACAGTGCCAGCATCACGAGGCAGAAAGGCACAGAATGCCTAAATAATGGACGTGATCTGAACAACACTCCTTGCACTTGTGCACACCCATCTTTGTGTGCAATCTTCAGGAGCCACAATGCTCTGTGCATTAGTATAAATGGAAGGGAGTCCTGCAGAGCTAAGGCCCTTTAAAACATTAGACATGTTTAAGTAATTGACATTGATGACTAAAGACAAAAGGAAAAAAAGCCAGCGTTGCAACATGCAAAGAAGCAAAATCAGCACAGTTGTCTCCCTGTATATCAGTACACACAAGAGCCATAAAGTCAGCGAGAATGAGCTTCCCCCCAGTCTTCTAACAGACAGCTGTTACCTTAAGCAGAATTTTCATTATTTCATAATAAGCCATGTACTTCATTTATAAATGTTGTCAAAGATAGCACAAAAACCAGCACTAAGAAGAAAAGTGAACTGGAAAAGGTAAAATTATGGATATGACTCATAATAGCAGAAATGATGCGACATTGGCATGAGCATAGTCTCATATAAGGATTCAGTACTTTGCAGGAGAATGCCTCCACTGAAAAATAAGGATGAAAATTTCTTAACCACAGAGAAATCAATTACAGATAGAGAAGTGTAAACACCAGAGTAACTGGTGACTATCAGCCTCTAAAACACCATAAAAATTAAGGAATAAATTAAATTGCAAGTATACTGTTTTATAAGGATTTGGAAGTTATAACCAAATCAACAGGTAACCTTTCTGATTTTGCAGCAGTATTATTACACTGACAGGAAACTAATATGAACATTTAAGGAAGTATCACTTGGCCAAGCAATTTTATATTAACACAAAGCAGTTAAAATTTTGCAGCACTGTAAGGTACACAGCTCTTTCTAAAGACAACTGAGTCAGCCAACAGCTGACATGTGCATGCATCAGTACTCCTTTGCTTTTAAAGGAAACTGAATGTATTTCAATAGAGTTTTCTGATACTGAAAAGAACCAATCTGGCAGTCCCCAGCTTATCTATGAATTCTTAAGTATTCATCCTATAGTGACAGCTCCATTATTCTCACACAGAAAGCCATGGCCAACAAGCATGCTAGATAAAATTGCTTTAGTATATGCTGCTGGAATATCACAATTAAACACTATTTAGGAAATGTTATTTGTCTTTACATTGTAAACATACATATTGTACAAGTATGAAAATTACATTGTTCAGACACAGTACTTTTCATGACATGTACAACAAAAAGTGAAAGAAAAGAATTCTCAAGTTGATTGTGAATATTAAAACATACTCTACACAAAAGGATTAGTTCCCTTCTGCTGACGAAAAAGACTTTTCTGAATCAGCTGGCAATATTAACAAATACACTACACATACAGTTTCATCCTGAAGTCAAAACAGTACTCAGAAAATGCATCAGGCTGGAGAAAAGTGTCAAGGCATATTAATCTTCAGTGCTCTGTACACGGCACTGTTGTTCCATATTTGCAGTGATTGTAAATTGCCTACCTTTGAGCCCACACGACTTGAAGAGACAACACTTACCCTTGAAGAGTGATGTGCTCTTGGGAGCTCTCAGCCCAACTTCCACTCAGCATAGCAGCAAAGTAACTAGATCTGGCACATAAAATGGCCCTGAGAGAGAAAAAATAAACATTATTCCACTACATACAAATATTCATGATGAGCTTATTTGATAACATGGACGTAAATCTTTGCCCTTTATGCATTAAGGTGTCAGCTGTGTACTGCATGCCTTTTCTTCCAGTATGTTTGGAATTTCAAAATATGCTACAGAAAAAAACCAAACAGTACTCTATAAATTTTTCAGTTAAAGCTTGTTTTTAGTATGACTTTGAGATTCACATAGGGGAAATCTATTACAAGTGTCTTCCTTTCATATAAAATTCCACATTTATTTCTCCTATTTTATTTATCAAGTAAGAGTAAATAATCTTGTTTATACAGCACCATTATAAATAATTATATCCTGAATATCTTAAATTCTTCTTATATTACAAAATGTGTATTTATCAAAATGATAAGTATGTAATGTCTCATATTCAGAATTTGCTACCCACCAGAAGTCAAACAAAACTTGATATTAACAAATGCTGAGACAATATGATGTGTTTTTAAAACAAGAGCTATCAGTTCCTTCTGTTTACACTTACTACCCTTCTATATTTAAAAGGCATAACTGGCCATAAGGGGGCTAATTCAATTTACTACTGCTTCCATAAAAGACAGTAAAGAACCCCCAGAGCAGCAGTCTGTAGGGCTCAGTATCTCTACCATTATCAGTCTTCAAAATATAAAGCAAGAAGACCTTTGCAACAGGAGCTCTTAGGGTGGAAGTGCAGTGGCAGAAAGGAAGACAAGATAGTGGATGAAAACTGCTTTATGATTTCAGTTTTCCAGATCCACACCAGTTAGTGTTAGCCTTATCTGGGTTACTGCAGCCACAGATAATATTCTCACACATAGAACTTTTTCATGACACTTACTAAGCTTCCTATTATTTATAAAATTAGCTCATGTCATGTATTTCCTGTGGCAGAGAAAGCAAAATGTTATACTAGGAATGAGAATCTTTTCTGTTACATGTATTCGTTGTCTCTTAAAATGTCTCTGAGCACTCTCATTTTGCGTAGGAAGAACCATGAAGAATACTATTTCTGGTCTCTTTTCTAGTCATTATATATTCTGTATTCTCTCATTCCCCTTCCCTCCTCCTGCTTTGGAAGCCTCAATACTTTAAATTAGAAGCTTCTCGCACATTCCTCCTGTGAGTCATCCAGCAAAAATAATAACAACAAAGCTTTTACTGAACATTTCATATCTCAGTGAAACACATCCACACATAAATGGACACTATATCCTAACTTGAAGTATGTGAAATTCTGGGTATACATGCAATCTTTTTTTTATAAGATACAATAACACATTATCATAGAGATATGGAATACACCTATCTCCAATTTTTTATTCCCTTACAAATAAATTTTAGTAATGAACAGTAATCAGTCAACTTCAAGGGCATAGTTAGAGTGAATATTTCAAAGACTCATTTTAAATAAAACAGGTACTTAGCAGAATAATGACAAGCATGCATTACCAAAGTTTAAATTTTATCAGCATATATTTATAAAATATATGAAGATACCAAATTATTTTGAAATAATTTTATCTGTGCTTTCCTACAGTGATGATTAGTGCCAGTTTTATTATCAAACAAATCTGACTTGCTTCATACAGTGCTCTGTAAGAATATAACATTAGGAAGATATAAACCAGCAACACTAAAGTCTGTTGAAGTTCACAGGACTCCATGAGAAAGTAAGGAATACTGACACAAGTGGTGGGAGACTGTGGGGGCTTAACCTGTCTCCTGGTTTGAGAACTTAAAAAAACCCCCTTAGAGTAAGTAAATAATTCTGGTGCTTTCACCACAATGATCCTGAGTTACATTGCCCTTATTAGCTCCTACTGCTCACATGACACAATGCTAAAAGGAGCTCAAGTCTTGTGTCTGTTTCAGAACATCCTTGTTTTCTCTGTGATTTACTGCCGTATTTCTGGATGCTAGTTAAGCTAGATACATAGCTCCAGGCAGTTAAGTGGCCTAAATTAAAGAAGCTCTACTGATAGAAACTCTTTGCTGCACTATTTTTTCTGCATTAAAGCATTTGTTTCTCAAACTTATGTATTTGAGATCATATCTTATAGTGTAGACCAAAAGAAACAAACATTCTTTACTACACTACATTCTGAAAATGTAGCATACATCCAAATTCTATTATTTTAAAGAATAAATTATCCACACACTCTATTATGACATCTCTTCTATAAAGATACTATAATGTCAGTAATAAACCTCCCCCCCCATTTTATGTTGAGAAAGTACTAAAAGTTGTGGAGGGTTTTTACAGTCACTCTCAGTTATTTATATACTCAAAGGGAACAAAATACAAGCTGTCTAGTTTGCTATCTCAAATGCAAACAGACTTATATCAAAAGTACAAGGAATGGTAGCCCAACTTTAATTTGCTTTCCCAAGCCACAGGAGTACAATAAGCCAAAGTTCTTAAACGGTCTTGGACTTTAGATCTAGTAAAGTCTGCTGACAATCTTTATATCTACATAACTGAAGTAATGAAAGTAAAATCAGATTTTGTATGCACAGATTCTGAAGAGCAGAAAAAAAAATTACTACTCCAGAAGTTTTCTACCTGTGTGGAAATTTTATTCAGGATTAGTAACTGAATAGTTTATTAGTAGATTTTTCATTTTCTTAACAGAGCACAGATTACTTTTTATTATTTTGTATTTCATATATATCTAAGTATTTATATGAGTATACACTCATATGAGTTTACAGTGGCAATCTTAGATGTGCTAGAAGTGCAGTTGTTTTTGAAATAGTTGCTGTTGATGATAAATTATATTCATTAGTATCAAAGTACAGCCACTCCACACATAAGACCTAAAAGCTGGAACAGTTCACAGCTGGGGAACAGCACCAGCAATACTTCCAATAGATACACAGAAACAGCAGTATTTTATACCAGATGGTTATTGACTGAAAAACTTTTTACTGTAAATACTTCCGTACCTGTGAGCTTGAAAATCTTTGCCTTCTATGCAAATATTAATATCTGGACAACAGCAATTCTTGTAGAGCATCAGTAAGTCTTCTCCTAATACAGATGCAGTTTCTACTCTGGAATTACCTGCATATAGGGAAAAAAAGCTGTTTTCACTTGGTCAGGTGCACAAGAGACGATTGACAGCGCACAGACAAAATATTTGAAAAGAATCTGACAAAATTAAATTTTTTATTATTGCATATTCAAGCTAGGATTTCCCTTGAAAGGTTTTCCAAACTTTGCTTTTTACTTCTTATTTTGACTTATCAGAAACTTGACCAGTGCTCCATATTTGGCATCTACAGAAGTGCTAGAGTTACTCTTTCCTAAAATTATGCATTCAGTTCATTTTTTTCCTGCAGAGATCCAGAACCTCTGCACTAAAGAAGAGTAGGCCTTGAGGAAGCTTGGGGTCATGCAGTGCTACAGGCTTCCACCTGAACAGATGTGCTGCTTGAGCCTGTGTTACTGACACAGCTGTAGCAGCCAACACCTGCAGTTGAGGAAATGTTTTTTCCTCGTATTATTTCATTCAGAGCTGTAGTATGGAAGATTCTGAAAGGTTCCAGAACTCTGATAAAACAATGGTGGAACTACTGCAATCTTCCAGGAAAGGAAAACAAGGGAGATACTCTGCTGTGTGGAATTCCCACACGGTAAGGAGTGGAGCTTGCTGTATTCCAGGGAAAAGACAGGACATGGTGATAACCATACCTGATGCCTGACAATTCCAGATTTATTATACCACACATTGTCTGAGAACTGTGCCTGACTAACTTCTGCAGCAATTCATTTCTTCAAAGTGTGAGAGAATAAGGTGGGCCATAGAAAAGAATATCCATGTAAGCTGGGCTGTAACAATAGTTTTAATTTTGCCTGCATTTTTACAGCTGTAGAAGTATTGGAACAATTCTTTAAAAGACAAAAAGAGAAAAAAATGTAATTCCAAACCTACCTGCAGTGGCTTTGTGGCTTTCTGCATCAATGACTGCTTCTGGAATTTCTTCCTCAATACCAGACAAACAAACAACTTCTTTGTGCACAGCTTCACTTAGAGTTTTCTGATCAACTGGTGTTCTTTTGCTTTGTCCAAGACAATTTACATTTTTTTGAGTGTCCTGAAGAGTAATAGTGTTCCCTTCTTGTATTTTTCTCATAACCAGCTCCTCAACTTCTTTAAGATTTATATCAGATGAATATAAAATCCTAGAAGATGACACAAATTTTTACTCCTGTAATTTTTTAATTGAAGAAAACAAATAAAAAATTACATTTTTTCCATCTAACAAAATTCATGACCAGAAAACAAAGAGCTGGACTCTCCAGTGCTTAGAAAACCCAACCTTTTGAAAATGTACCTCTGGAAAACTTATTTCTGCAAATGCTTGAAAAGCATAAACAAGTATCACAAAATATAAAAGCCTTCTAACATCAAGGTTACAGTAAAAAAACCATAAAAATTGTATAGATGATATAAATGAATTGCAGAAATAAATTTCAATTTCAAAGGAAGTACTTAAAGCACAAAACTTTGCAGTTAAGATTACCCAAGACCTTTCACTTTGCCCATGTAGTAATTCCAGCTTCCCACTTTCCCATCTGTTTCACCAGCTTATTTTTGGCTCAGGATCTGGAAAGGCTAACAAAGCCTGCAGTCTGTGACTGTGAAGATCTCATATTTATGGAAACATACTGCACTCCAGCACAGATAACACATTTTATCCTTGGTTTCATACCATAGAGATGAAGTTAACAAAGTTTAACAGAAGAGCTACAGTTAGTTTGGATGGTAGCAGACGTACTCAGAGATCTGCTGCAGTCCTCACTCCATGGCAAAGAGGCTTTTCTGTTAATACTCAGAGAACAGTAATTTGAGTGTGTTATTTGAACACTGTATTCTGAAAGGGCAGAGAAAACATAGAGAGAAATCATCTTCCTTCTTAAGTCCTCTATTTAAAGGATTGAGACAGGTAGAATTTTTTTTTGTCTGTGTGATACAGGTCCTCACCAGGAGAGAATAAGGAGAAACAAGAATGTAGGGAATGAGAATGTTACTATTTTATTAGATTCTGAAAGCAAGGGCCAGGAAAGGATGTAACATGTAACAAGATCTCACATGGAAAGAGTAAGATTGGTGGACCCTTTTTACATGTTATTTTAAGGTTGTTGTGTATGTGTGTGCTTTCAGAACTCCTAACCTGTGAAATGACCATCTATTGCTTTTCATATTTAAAGTGCTTTCCAACCTAGCATAATAATAGCATGAGGGAAAGACAAGTAATAACATGCCATATTACCAAGAACAGGAGCAAAAGTTGCCTGATGGAGCAGGGAGACTTGGCAATTCTTTGAATATTCAAGACCACTACTTCGACACATTTTTCTGCATTCACTGTGCTTCACAGTATGTAACATCTGTGTTTTACAGCTCTAAGGCAGTAGGACCCAAGAATAGAAATTCAGAGCAGAAACTCAGTTAAGCTAGAGATTTCAAAATTTTACAGAAGCATTCTGAAGTTTTGTATTCAAGTTTTTTGTCCACATTAGACCTTCCAAGAACTTTCACTTAAAGTCACATAGACAATGCCAGTACTAGGAAAAAAAATCTAGTAATTAGCACTTTATCCCTACATCTTCACCAGATGTAAGCTAGTAGCACAATTACAGAAGTACACCAGTCACATACTGAATGTAGAAAACTGCAGGAAGTTCCCAAGGAAGGATTTGTTGGAAAAAAAAAAAAAAGCCATTGAACATGTTAGGCCAAGTTTGCACTGGAACTTTGCTTATTCACCTTTCTGTTGCTACAGAGCTTTTGCATATTTAACATGTAAAGACAATACAAATTTACTTTGAGGGAGAAAGAAAATTAGCACCAAAGGATAGTGTTTTGGCATAAATTAATTATTTTAATATTCTTACTTATTTTCTGCAGTAACTGAAAAACATCCATAGGGAATGTCATAAGCTAGGCAATGAGGCAGCACTCTCCTGGGAATGCTCAGGGTATTTTCAGAGAATCTACATAAGAAACCTCAGGAATGCAATTAATTTTGTTATCAATAGGCTTCAGTCAATAAAAATGGCATCCTTACCACAACTAGGAACTCAGTAAATAAAACAAAGAAAGTGGCATTTTAAACCAGAACTATGTAACTGGTTTCTGGATCTGAAGAAGTTAGTTCTATTTTAAGTAAGTTTTTTCCTGTAAAAAGTCAAGGAACTTTGACTCTTTCAGTTAACATTTAAAATCCAGTCACATTCCTGGATTTATTACTTTCTGAAATTCAGCAGGTTATCTTAATATTAGAGTTCTGCTTAATACAGACTGTAAATGTACTACTTTGAAAGACTCATGGATGCATCCATCATTTTGCTTCACAGACAACAATAATGATTTTGGCACATCTTTTAGAAATTTCCTTTTATCTCAGTAAAACCCATTAGATGTTTCCAGAATGCAAGATTCTGCAGTTTTCTAAAACTTGTTATAAAAAACTTTGCTCGGCAGCACACTGTATTTTATAGGCTCATTTCTAAAGCACAGTGAAGTTTTCTAAACTGTCTCCTCCAGAGTATTAAATGATGCCTTTTTGCATAAATAAAAGCTAGGGAAATCTGGCATCCACAGGAAAATGCATAGCTTGGACCTTGGAGCTCAGATGGTTTAGTGATTATGTAAAACCATCCCTTTGAAACAGTTGCTTTAAGAAACCAGGATCCTTACTGCAGAATTTTAACAGGAATAGTCTTTAAAAACTGTTCCAAACCTCTTGAGCAGGCATCTAATGTGCCATCCTAGTTTTGTTATCTAAAGAGCAGAAGACAGTAATTCTATAAAGTTATAAATCTCTTTAAATCACATAGAGGTATCATCAGAAGGTGACCCCAGAGCCTTCTCTTCTCCAGGGTGAAGAAATCCAATTCTCTCAGCCTGTCTCCACGGGAAGGCACTCCAGCCTCTTGATTAGCTTTGCTGCCCTCCTCTTGACCACATTCCATGGTATTTCTTATGCTGGGGGCCCCAGAGCTGGATGAGCACTCCAGGTGGAGTCACACGAGAGTGGAGCAGAGGGGCAGGGTCAGCTCCATCCATCCACCTGCCAGCCACGCTGCTTCTGATGCAGCCCAGGAGAGGGTTGGCCCTCTGGGCTGTGAGTGCACACTGCTGCCTCGTGTCTTGAATGTCCTGTTAACCAATCACAACTCTACGAGTGTGACCATCCAGCCAATTCTTTATCCACTGAATGGTCTCCCTGTCAAACCCAAGCCTCTCAAGCTGAGAGACAAGAATGTCATAATACCCAGATTAACACTAAAGTATCTCTGCACATGTGTAAAATACCATATTATACAGTTTTACTTAAACAGTGAGTGACCACAATTAAATGCCAAAATGAAACCCAAATCTATTTACTTCTATTAATAAAAATAGAACCATTATAGGAAGCCTCTGAACCACTGCCTGCCCAGAGTTTTAATGCACGCATACCTAGCAAACCTAACTACAGCAAATACTGTTGTGTATTGCATTTAATCTCGGTAAACTTGCAAAAATAGTTCAGCAGTACACCTAAAGCATAGGTGTAAGTTAGGCATTTCATATGCACAACTTTAACCTACCTTAACAACTTAAGATTCTTCCATTTCCCTTCAGATTTGCTAAAAGAACCGTCTGCTTGATTTTTGCTGCCAGTATGGTTGTTTTAACTGATTTCTTGAGGTGTTTCAGGGAATTTCTTCTCATGAGATTCAACATTAACTGCTTTACTGCCTCTCATAGATGCTGATTAAATTTTCTAATTTCTTGTGACAGGTATGCGTTTCAGAAGAAGAATCTGACCCTTAAACAGTCATGGGCCCCCTGAAAGGTTTGTAACCATTTCTCACAGATCAAATATTTTTCCTCCTTCAGGTGTTGCATTAAGATACTATGCATTAAATCCATTGCATTTAGATACTATGTTTCCAAAGCATTACACTCCTACTGAATATATTGTGACTTGACAGTTCAGCTTCTCAACTGCCTCTGAGAAACTGAGATTAGATATAAACGTGGATCAAACAAACCTCAGTAAGGAAAAAGACAAACTTATTGTTTCTATGTATGTGGAAAGGAGATGAGATTGCCATTGTTTGGCATGTGTTTAAAGCCCATTTTTATCAAAATAAACAAGTCATCGTGATGAAGTCTTTCTTCCCCCAACAGGATATAGCATAAAATCTAAGATACAAGCTTAATGTTGTACATTACTTATTTGCCTCCTTAGCATAGTCTAATTCTTCTAAATGAATAACTTAGCTCATATTTATAACTACAAAAAACTAACTTAGTGTTGTAGTGACAAACTGAGACCAGAGAATACGGTTATAAGAACAAATGTAAGAAGACGTTAGAACACCTTAAGTATTCAAGACAAGCAGATTCCTTAATTTCTTGACTTGGTTCACAATGATTTGTTTTCAATTTTCTCACTTCTCTGCACTATAAATAACTATGGCTAAGGGCTTTTTCCCCTGCACACAGAAAACAATGTGATAGAAATGAGCAACACTGAGTTTGCAGGAGTTATGGCTAGGTGACAGATGGAACAGGAACAATGCTACAGGGTA
Organism: Rhipidura dahli; assembly: GCA_013399225.1. Classification (NCBI taxonomy): domain Eukaryota; kingdom Metazoa; phylum Chordata; class Aves; order Passeriformes; family Rhipiduridae; genus Rhipidura; species Rhipidura dahli. Next base: position 1,081,712 of record VXAC01002933.1, on the reverse strand, counting down.
TCTGTTGTATTCATAGTTACTATAGCTGAGAAAGGTGTGAATACATAGACTCTACAGAAAGAAGTTATTGCCACCATGCTCTCTAGAGTTTACCTTCTATAAAGTTTCTGCCTGTACTTAAGGGAGATGTGCATCCCTGTCCTGCCTGATACAGAATTCTACAAGCGTAACATGGTCAAAGCCCTGGCTCGTTGACTTTGAATCAATTGCTAGTATTGCAAACTAACCCCTGTGGCAGTAAATGTCACAATGACAATCGTATTCCTTTGTATTTGATTGTATTTATTGCTTTTTAACTGGATCTCACTGCCATTAGGTCCTTCGCTGTCCCTCCATGTATCAGACCCCTCTAATAGAAATATTAAGAGACAATATCTACATTTTTATTGCTAAAGCAGTATTTTGTCCAACTGCAAGGGTAAATGAAAAGCAATTTCCCTCTCAGCAGGCAAACCAGTAATGATCTAATGATCTGCGACAGACAGTTGTCCTTCAGGGATGCTAAGTTTCTCTTCTTGAGGCACACTGCAGAACTCTGCTTACAGAGTCATCTCTGTCCATAAATGTACTTGCAACTGTTGACATTTTTCTAGTTGTGTCCCGAAGAATGACAGAAGGCTATTGGAGGGCAGAGTCAATATTACACTGACTTCATTGGGCAAGAACGTAGGGTGCAGAGTGTCTGCAACAGGGATGCTGCACGTCTGGTCTGAAGCTTCTTCCTGGTGTCCTCAGATAGTGCAAGCGTACAGAGGGAAACAATGCACTGCTTACATGCTCACCTACTTCATGCTAAGGCTATGCAGAAAGATCAGCATGAAGTTTACTATGTCCTATCTCCTGCTCCAAAGAGGAGGCAAGAAGAGCTGCACAGCCTTCAGCACACAAGTGACACGTAGCTCACAGACACAAGCCCACATCTCTCCTGATGACGAGGGACAGAAGCCCAAAGGAAGTGTGCCTCACTGAGATGCAGGCCAGATTTAGCTCGTGAGAAAATAAAGTCCCCAAATCCCCACGGAAAGATAATTTTTCCTCAGGAGAATAAAAGCAAAGCTGAATACAAACAGGAAAAGGAATGAAATTTTGTTACAGCTTTGATGAACTCTTCAATACTATTCCTAGTATTTCACTTCTCCAGATATACAAGAAACCAAAACCATTGTAGAAGGCAATAACTTTCTCTCAGGAGCTCAGCTGTAGCTACAGGCCTCTGTTACAACTCATCATGGCAGTTCACATGCTCCAAGAACTAGGCTGGCTTCCAGGAAAACTAAAGCTGTAATTAAACCCACTGTTTTGCACTTATGAAGATCTAATTAATTTGCATCTTAACAATAAGAAACCAGTGAGATTCAACAGCCACTGATACTACTTGATCACCTGAACAATAGATTAGCTCTTTTCAATCAAAGCTGCATCCTTTCTTTGGTCCAAATGAGTTCTTTGTTGCCAAACTTCAGTGCACTCTGTAAGCACGAATCCCCACAGAATGTGCTACATTAGAGGACTCAAAAGGTGAAGTATCAAACAGCATTGAAAACTAAGTTAAGAAAAAGCAATTATCTTGCAAAGCATACTTCATACACAGTTTAGAAGATATGGGGAGGTTCATATAAAGATTCTAAACTCACTATGAAAAGACACAAGGTTTATAATTAGTTGAACTGAGTTTAAAGGTGTTTTCCAAACCAAGCGTTTTTGGAGAACATACAGGACTCCAGACATCATTCCTTACCTTACAGCAAACCTAGACAAAACTGAAAGCAAGTATCAGTGACATATTAAATGCTTACCATTAAGAACACAAACCTCTGATATAACAGTATATAAATAATTAAAATAATTATTCAGAATAATTATTTCAAAAATAATTTGATTTTTAAGAAATTTGCATCATCATGCTTCTCCATATAATCCTTCTGCAAAACAACCTACATGAATGTGAAAGAAATTAATGATATCACAGTAACAATGGAATTAGGAAAAATACAAGACAAAACCCATGTGGTTTTGTTTCTTACCACTTGTTTTGATAATGCACCTGCCAGGCTGTGGCAGTAACCCAACAAATGCCTGTTAATCAACCTGCTCCACTACAAAGATTCTATATTTCAGATACTAGTCTGGGTTCAAAAAATTCTCTTTAATAATTAGGTTGCATTTCAAGCACTAAGTTTTAAAACAGCAGTACTATCTCATTCCTGTTGAAAACAATCCCAGGAGCCTGGAAATACCTACATTTTCTAGGCATATTCTGAATTCATATGAAATCCCAGAGTGATTTCTTTCTACCACTTTGCTCCTGGTGCACTCCTGTAAGTGCTGATTGGTTCTAACACCAACTCTCTTTTAGGGAAAGTAGGTGGCACCACCACAGCTTTGCTACAGAAAAGCGGTTCTTTGAAAAAAACGATTAGAAGAACTTACAAGAAAGATCGCAAGGTCTGGTGGCAGCACCAGGCAACGCCCCTCCTGTAACTCACCTAAGGTTTAGAGCAAGACATGCGAGATGTTGCATATGTGGCAATGGGAAAATAGCTGGCAGTGCAAAAACATGCTGGCCCTTGCACTAGTCCCTGGGGAGTAGCCAGCCCACAAACCTCCCTCTGGGATCCCAGTTTGCATCACAGCTGTGCTCTGTTTGGCCTAGACTATGGCTCACTAGGACTTGAGAAATGAGTTTTGAACTTAATGCATTTTCATCCAACTTGCTGAAGCTCTCCTAGATTCCTATACCCATAACTTTTTCAAGTGTGACCTGAGAGTGGGTTTTATTAGCTGTTTTCATTTGGAAATCTGGCTAAAAAGGGTGTTAGAAGGCACAGAGTTCCTCTTTTCCTACTACAAGTCCCTTACACACCATAGAAAAGCAAGCTAAGGCAGAGAGTACAGACGTGCTATCAAGCAGAAGGACAAAGGCAAAGAAAAATAAAGAACTCACAGAAAAGTCCTCTGCAAACTCTGCAGCTGTGAAGATACTGCCTTGAATGGGAAAAGCTTTAAAACAGGTGCTGGCACTGGTAAAAAAGAAGAGGCAGGACACAAGAGAGGTGGTGCCGGGGCCAGCCCATCAATCCCGCCGCGGTCGCGCACTCACCGCAGGAAGCCCCGGAACTCCGCGGGTCCCATGCCGTCCAGCCGCAGCTCCCCCGGGGGCAGCTGTCCCCCCGCCAGACCTTCGCAGAGCAGCGGCGCCCGCGCCAGCAGCACCGCCCGGTGCACCCGCAGCGCCGCGTCGCCTATTCGGAAGGTGAAGTCGGAGTGGGTCCCCTCCGCCAGCAGCCTGCAGGACGGCACCGTTACCGCGTGTTCCCGTTCCGCCCGGGACAGCCCCCGGCTCAGCCGCCGCCCCGTGCCCACCTGTCGAGGTCCTGCCGGAGTTGCTCGGCCAGCGCCTCCTTCAGCCGCTGGCGCTCCGCCGCCGCCGGGCCGGGGCCCTTCGGCGCTG
>VXAC01002933.1:1007631-1078101 GCA_013399225.1 Rhipidura dahli | reverse complement strand
GCCCTCGTGCGCGGGGCCCGCGGCTCGACGGCCGCCCCTTCCGTGAGCACTCAGGGCCGCAGGGCCGCCAGCGGCCCACAGCTCCCAGCCAGCCGGGGCTCTGCAGGAAAATCCGTACTCCCCAGCACGCGCTGTAGAGCCAAAGCAAAACTGCTGCACAGGTGATAGAAGTCTCTCTGTTCCACCTTCTGAGGCAAGGGAGAGCCTTTCCAGCTTCATAGTGTAAGTAAGAGAAGCACATAACCATTTAAATTGATAAAGTACTGAAAGTATCAGGGAAAAATGCTTGAAAGACAGGTACCAATGGTGGATGGAAAGAGGCAAGTTCAACACCATTGTCCATGATCCTGAGGAGACTCTTCTGGGATTTGGAGAAGGGGATGAGAGCAGGGCTCCAGCCAGGAGCTAACGCTGGGCAGACAGCACTGCTTGGTCCTTCCTTGCAAGGGTTACACTGAGCAGGGACTCCACCAAGTACCTGTGTAGGACACAGTGGCTCAAAAGAGACGACACACATGGCAGTGTGGCATGTGTTGGGACTCCCAGTATCTCTCAGCTCCGTTCTGCTCTGGTATGGACAGTTGGTTCAGGCTTACCTGGCCCTGATGCCTCCCCCAGTGGGTTTATCTTTGATTCCAGGGCACTGTGCTTACTCTGCAGGTGGACAGGGAGGCTTTGGAAACCTGATAGGCAGGTGACTCGCCTATTCTGTGGTCTCATATTTTTGCTTCTTTTCCCTTTGTAGTTAGCATACAGTTTTCTGCCATCACACGCAAGTTAATTCTACCCTTTGTGTCCATAATCACTGTCTCTTCCTCCAATAAATACAGGAACTTGGCAGCAGTTCTTGGCGACAAGAACAGTAGTTGCTGACATAGAAAGGATAATGCCAACAACAAGGCATTATCTTCAAGAAGCTACAACAATCATAGCATGAGTGTCCAGGATGAATACTGGACCAGACACTTCAGTTATTCAAACCCAGTTCTTAGCTTCAGCAAGAAATCTCTCCACAGCAAGTCAGATAAAGTAAAGGGACTTGTATAAGCTGTATTTTATTAGACAGAGGTGGATTTGATAAGTTATATCTTAATTTTCCATTGTTCTTGTTCAGACATGTGGAGTGTACAGGTTTCCCATTTTTAAGTCAAGAAAGAAAAACACATTGCACAAAGCAGCTGCATTCAACAATACAACAAGATACAGATCATTATTCACTTGAAGACTAGAAACGTACCCAGAAAATTTTCAATCGTTCAGTATGCTAAAATATAGATAAAAAGAGTTAATTACTGTTTAATGGTAAAATACATTAAAAAAATTCAGGCAAATCTAGAATGAAAACTTGTGACTTTCTTCAGTATGGCACCACTCCATTGTTTCATTATAAATTTGTAAAAGGCACCACACATTAAAACTGTAAAGCAAGGGAGAAAACAAAACCAAGCAACTTTCTATGATTTTCTTTCTGTACAAATACATATGTATTTTAAGGCAGGTGTTTTTATGTGCAAAATACAAGTATACAGGTAAAACCAATGTTGGTATCATATATTCTCATACTCACTTTTTTTAGCTGTACGATTAGTGTCCAAATGTACAGTACAATGAAAACACTTTTCTCTAACAGAGCTCAAAATAGAAGGCAGGCTGGAAATATGGCCCTGATAACAATTAGGTTTTAAATCCAAAGAGCTTTTATTTAGACCCCCTTAAAACATGTACAAACATTTATTCTCTTTTTCTTTTTGTCTCTTCCTTAAGAAAGGTCCATATCAACTTGTTCACTATATCAGGTTGATCCTGCTGGAGCCAATGACTGGCTTCTGACAAAATAGTTAATCTGAAATGATTTTTAACATAAATCCTTGTAATTTCTGCCATCTCAACTTCCATAAATGCATCTCTTTCTCCCCATAACAGCAGGGTTGGCATACTGACTTCATGGTGCTGCAGAGGTAGGCAGCTTTGAAAATAAAACACACTTAGTTAGGTCTTATTTTAATAAAAAATCACCAAGACATATTTCAGTCAACACAGCTTTTGAAATCAATGCAGTGAATCTCATTGTAAACTTTCTGGGTTCCACAGTATCTTCTACAATACCAAAAAACCACAGTGACTCCAAGTTCTACAAAAATGACCTACTTAAACCTTCAGTCAAAATTAATGATTTTTTCTTAATACAACTATTTAAAATTGAATATTTTATAAATATTACCTCATACTATAGACTTTATGAAAGATATAAGTAGCTAGAATGAAAGACTTTTCAACATTAACTCATCAGAATTTATTCCAACACATTTCAAAGATGCTAAAAATTTATCTAAGCTTGAATTGCTTACTTGTAGCCACTTAGTGACAGACTAGCTATGACAATTCAAAACAGATTCCATCTGATCAGATACAAATATTTATTATATTAATGCAAAAATAGGATTATTTTAAACCAGTAATGTTAAAAAAAGATTTCCTGAATAAACTTTTATGACATATGTGAGTACTAGTTTTAAATTTAGGAGTTAGTTAAGAGACTATGCTCTGTAAAAAGAGGAAGACAAAGAAGGTGACATGACTTAGTTTAAAATAAGACAAAGATACTGAGACTTTGAAGACATTTTTCCTCTCTACTTACATGAGAAGTCAAGAAATGTTAATAAACGATCACTTCAGATAATAATTTCATTTTGATTGATGAATTACAAAAATTCTTAAAATGGCCTTTTTTACCAGTGGATTTAAATCTCATTTTGCAAACAACCTGACTTCACCCACTGAACCACAGCTTATTCATAGTACCAATTTGAAAAATTGCTAATCTGATGATCTGATTCAGTGCATTTAGACTACTCTCTTTATCTTTTAATCCAGTATCCTGGATCTCTTCACTATGTGTGTTTTATCACTACTGTAGAGTTTACTGTTTTGTGCCTTACAAGATTTGTAGTCTGACTTAGGTCAACTCTATCAGGCCTTTTACAGGCTTTTTTATTAATAGGCTTTTTTGTCACTTTTCACTGCCTATGAACTGCACAATATTTCTTTTCAGTCTGGAATATAGGAAATTATTTCATGCCTGCAGTTTCTAGAAATCACCTTTGATAATGATTAATGCACAGATTTCACATTTAGAAAGGGAAGTTCCATTATGAAATATTAAAGTCTTTGAAAAACAGACTCAAACCTTCATACAGCATTGTTATATAGCTTCTCTGTAAACAGTGTAGTACTTCTGAACTGTTATAAGAGAACTGATCCCATTTTCTAAACAAATGGTGTATCAGAAGAAATTCAAGTTCCAGCTTCTGACCTACCTCTCTTAACCAAGCATGATAGAAAAACTTTATGGATTTATTCTCAAAGTGTTTGCATTTAATGTATAGTGATGGGAATGACCACAGTGCTATGTAGAAAAAGATGTGTTGGTGATGGATGGAAGTAGGTTATTTCAATCATCTCTTTGGAAATAACATTCCAGAAAAATCAGGCTCTAAAGAATGAAACTCCAAGTGGATAATAATGAATTGGAAACCTTTAACATGTAGGTCACCAGTATCAGCCCACTGCGATTTATGGTGAATACAAGTCACTAGACTCCAAGTGCTGCTTAATGACTTAGATGAGAGAAAGAAAAAATTCCAATCCAGTTTTCATTTCACAGTTCCCACCCCATAAGGTGTGACCATCAGAAGTGGTGGCAAGAACAGAATGACTGATCTTCTCTTTCCAGTCCAAAGCCTGCTGCATTGTGGCTGATAGCACCTAAACAAGGCTCTCTGAATTCAGTACAGGTGTACTTTCCTTAGAAGAATAAAGCAAGCAAGGCACAAACAAACACACAAACACACAGAGGAATTAACAGCTGCGAAGATACTTTCTGACGTATGACTGATACTGCGCTTTCTGTTTGAGTCTGAAAAGGCCTGAAACAACAGTTTAAACATTCACAACTCTTCCATTTGTCTCGTGTCACTCCCAGAGCAATTCAGCTATCACAGGCACGTCACTGCTGCTGTCACAGGAGCATCTGGCTAATGTGCACACGCAGTGATGCGAGGTGCTGTGGCCAATGGAATGGGCAGGGCTCGGGGCCGCTCCTCATTAGCCCTGCCCTGGGGCTCCTGCAGAGCAGCTGCAGGCCAGGGAGCTGCTGGGCAGCCCCGGCGCCCTTGGACATTCCAGCTGATGTCACTGACTGCTCTCTGCGTAGCTCTAAATTAGTGTACTGTTACCAGCACAGCCATCTCATTTATTCCCCATTGTCAGCCACGCCTGGGGTTCGCTTTCTTCTTCCAGTTCTGTCTCTGCCTGTCCAGGACAGCACCTAGCTCAGATCCCTCCTTTCCTGACAATATTTCCCTGCTGATTGCTCTCCTGACAGTGACAGCATGAATGGCACAGAAAGAACAATAAAAGTGGCGGTAAATTTGGACCATGGAAAATGAAAAGGTAATCGACTTCAAACATCTACTGCCCGAGTTTAGGGAAAGAGGGCAATTGTCATTTTAAAGGATATTGGGAAGCTGCTCTTGTGTTAGAGAAGCACAGTATTTATCCCTGCTGAATACTGGAGACAGTAAAGGAAAAGCAAGTTCAATGCCACTCTTCTTCATACAGTCCTTCAAGTTAATGCTATAAGTAGAATATATGCAGAGTTAAGACCTTCTGGCCCAGTTTTTGGTAGATAAAAAATGGGTGTCAGTCTCTAAGGCCAAGCCAACTCCTTTCAGGAAAGTTAAAGCCATTAGAAAACTGTTTGAGAAAATAAAATAAGTATTAATCTTGCAAAAATATTTCCTATTATGATGCTATCTCTGTTTTACTCTATGAAGTGAGTCTGCTAAGACCACTAAAGGAACAAAAAAAACCCCAAACCCAAAGTTAGGTTAGTGTTAGGCTTAGTTATAAAAAACCTCTCCCATCTTTCTGAAAAACATAAATAGCCTAAACACAATAAAATTGTGTCAGATATGGTTTTATGTAGTTACAAGTGAAAGTAACATACTTAGATGTCATATAATCTAGTAGTATTAGATACAAATAAGCCCTTGATAGATATTATCATAACTTAATATGAATTGTAATACAAACAATTAATTGATTTTTTTCTGGTGTTTTTTAGAGGTGGATTTTTGGGATTGCCATAGCGGCTGTGGATGAGGAAGGGTCTTTGCTTTATTAGATTTTGAAACAAATATTTTCCTTATGTGCACTCTGCTTGTTTTGCCGTTTTGTGTGGACACCTCACAGAACACATCTGGCCTCTCACTGCTTTACCAGGCCTGTGCCCCATCTGGTGAGGCTTCAGGAACACACCTGGGGTTTTCCCCCTCTGTTTCAGCAGCAGGAGAGGAGCTGCAGTAACACTTCTGGGCTCCAGGGGACTCTCTAGAATATTTTCCTTTGTTTGGGAATATTATACTGACCTGAAAATAGTTCTGTAATGGTTAATGGGTCCTGTTAATGCTCCAGGTTGTGAAAAGACATAGAGATAAGCTTCAATATCCTCTGCAGTTAATCTGCAGCCTTTCCTTCCAATTCCAGTGGCCTGGCTGGTAAATAAACTTTTCAGAACCTACAAAAGCAAGAAGAAAAAGCTATTATGGAAGATAGCCAGAGGATGTGATTTCTCTCCTTCAACAGGACACATCTTTCTAAAATCTGTTTATGAGTATTTATAAATCTGTTTATGTTCAAAGTACAATGAGTGGTTCAAATGGGTTTTTAGAGAGCTACAGGTAAAGCACAAGGTAAACATCTCTAGTATAACTTATTTCAGAATAATCAAGTACAGAGAAATACCATTATTAGAGTTACTGCATCCTGATCTGCTACCTGTGACAGGCAAGGCAAGTGCAGGCACATACTATTTTTTTGGGATGGACCCCAGCAGGTGACAGGGCAGGAGGGAGGATGATTCATGAGCTGGCTGTGCCCTGTGTGTGCAGCACTGGGAGCTCTGCACGGGGCTGTTGGTGTGTAGGAGGGGGTATCCTGCAGCTGCTTCATCCTCTTCTATCAGCTCATACTTATATTTAAGGTTATACAAGGTGCTGGCCTTGGCTTCTCAGGCAGAATTAATCACCTGGCTGAATGTGATGCCTGGACTCCCACAATGCCTGCCCTGACTCAGACTGAGAGATAAGAGGATGTCCCACTGCACACAGGAGCTTCAGATAAGTCAGCAGGAATTCTCCAGGCAGCAACAATGTCCCACTGGTATGGGCACCAGTAAAACCAGCTGACTCTCTAGGTGGAGTAATGCACTGCAGTGCTGGAGGTTAAAACTATGTCCCTCAGCACCTCCCAGAAATGCAGAAGTAAGAGTTAATCTCAGAGACTCTATGTACTTGTATCCTACTTTATGTAAAGCTTAGGAAGAAAAATCAGGAAGCTCCATATTTTTTCCAGTAATTATAACTACATCAGAAGGGATCAATGTAGGTGGCAATTCTTCCATTACTCACAGTTACACATTTCAACAAGAGCATTCATTTTGCTCACCTTGAAATCATTTAGTGTAAACATGAATTCAGGAAACCATGGCATTTGGAAAAAGAAGTAGTAACCAGATTTAATCAATTGTGATGGATGTCGTAGAATGTATTCTGAAACAAAAATGTCCATGAATTAAAAATGAAAACTGATGGCTCAAACAAAATTACTATTAATATTACTATTTTTTAAACTTAAAGGAATGTTTTAAAAGTATTACATTAAAGTATGCTGTGTGACAAAAGATGATTATTGTTTCAGGAGTAAATATATGATGTGGCCATTAGAAGATATTTCTTTTATAAACGTTAGTACAAACAGCCAGCAAAACAAAAGTTTGCCAGAGATTAGGTGAGGACAGTGACACTGGAGAGTTTAATTGCATGGCAGGTTTTCACCTAAAGAACTATTTGTGTAGCTAGTCCAAGGCATTATTTCCCAGATATGGAATAAAAGGTATAAATAGGTATTTCTCTCATCAATGATGTGATGCACTGAAGTCTGTAGATGATGATCCACTGACTTTCTAAAGACTGCATCACTCCTGTTCATAGAAGTTTAGAATTTTTCTAACAGTGCCTTATTGGCAATTTCAAGAACTGTAATCAAGGTTGCATAGAGTCACTTTTAAATGATTTTTACAGTCATTTTTAAAGACAGCATATATAGCAGAAGAAAATTATATATATAACAAATTTGCATTGACTCTTTTTAAAAAAATTGTAAATCTGTGTCTCCAATGGGTTTCAAGAGCCAACATTGACATTCAAATACCTCACTCCCTCAAAGCAAGCACACAATGTGTGCAGGTGCTAGGAACTCTAGAACTTATCCTTTACAGCTGCAAATTCAGGAATGTAAAGCTGCATTCCCAACACAGGACTTATCTCTGAAATATTAATTCTGACAGTGAATAAAAATGAGTTTTAAGCTAACATAAAGTGAAGTGTTAGCAATCTTCTAAACTTTTCTATCTTTTACATTCTTAAATTGCATTACCCATTGTATTTTTCCTGATGGACCATTGTCAGCACTAATCACATTAGTTTTCTGTACTATCTATAAACAGTGTATTTTCTTTTAATCCACAGTAGAATAAATTTGATGTAAAGAGACTTTATCAAGCTACAGAACAGATTTTGTTGTTCAACAAATATACAAACACATACTATAATAAAATACAATTGTCTTCTCTACAGCCTCGCTCCTGCTCTCAGTGAAAGTACTGCAAAAAGCTGCTTGCTCATGTGAACAGACCTCTCCAAGGGTAAGTGTGGATTAACTACCTGGCAGATGTTCTTTAGTATCTTAGAAAGGTGCCCAAGAACCCTGAGAACAACAAATGTGGATGGTTCTGATCCCACGGTGGTGTAAGGTCAGATTTACATTCAATTGAAATGAAAATTAAAGCTGTACTGAGTATTCTTAGCTATTTCTGGGGAAATGGGATGAGACTTTTTAAATGGAGATAAGGTAAGGCCAGCAATTGAAAAAATTAAAAGTAGTGAGATAGTACTTTCATTTTCATTACTGAATGTTGATATAATTCCTATGAAATGTTTTGTTATTCTGAGTCGTAGACAACCTCAACTCTATTACACAGCAAATTGTGAAACAAGTCCTTGTTTCAGCGCAATACTAGTATATTGCTGAGCATCTAGTAAGTAGCCTAGAAAGACTGTCTTCTTCCAATGAATATTGTACCAGATCATAAATTGTCACTTGTCATCTCAATCAGGATTTAATTCTAATGTCTGAATCACATTTATATAAAGGTGGGCTTATGCAGATTTAATAATGCAGTGTCTAATGTCTGAATCACATTTATACAAAGGTGGGCTTATGCAGATTTAATAATGCAGTGCAGCCTTTACCAAAGTGTAATACAATATACACCCCTCTTCAGGAATTTTATCCTGATAAAGTGGAACAAAACAGATTCATGTGTATGAAAATTGTTTGTGGACCCTCAAGGATTAAAAAAACATCTGTAACTTTTGTTGCAAGCCTTCCCACTTCCTAGAGTAAATCTGTTTCCAGAAGTCAAATAAATACTTGATCTCTTACTGCTTCATAAAATACAGTCCAGACTGTGAGAGCCATAGAGTACTGGCAGCTCATCTACTGAACATCTAAAGGGGCAGGCTGTTGGTTCTCAAAGCAAACACAATCATAACCAAAATGCAGATACTTTGGATTAACAAAGGCTATTGTAAAACTTACCTGTAAATACAGAAGGATGAGGGAAATTAACCACTATCAGCTTAGTCACCATTTCAGGGTAACATATGGCCACCAACCAAGCGATCATTCCTCCCCAGTCATGGCCAATCAACACACACTTGTTGTATCCTTCCACATAAACACAGATACATGCTTTTATTTCAAAGGAACTAGTATCCATAGAAATTATCACATATAATAAAATCATTATTGGGCTAAAGAGGGGGTTCAGTACATTTATTAAGGTAACTTTAATACTACACTGCTTCTATTACTAACGGCCAGAAAAAATACGGCACTGTTATAGTTTAAAAATTTACAAATACTTAAAATTATTTCATTGGATTTCATTAAAATTTAACTAGACTACCTCCATGTCAACTTAAAGTCACTCAGTATCCAGATGGCTACCCTGTTCACATCTTGGCCATGCAGGGTCAGATAGACACTTCAATCTGCTGTCATTGTAACACATGTACACTTACCATGTGTAGGGAGATTGGAGTTTGAAACTGCAGACAAAAAAGACTGAGCAATCTTCTGAGCACCTCCAGAACAAAATTAATCTTAATGAATTTCTCTGACTATGAGAGGTTATCCAAGCACTCAATGCCATCATTATGCAAAAAGTGGGCAGTATACTTAATAGCCATATATATAGTGTGTATATACACTCACATTTATACACTTAGGAGGCCTGTAGCTTTTCTCCATAAGCTGTTTGATTGAAAATTTTTTAAGCTCTAGCCATTAATATACTTATTCTTTCATCAATAAAAATGGTATTTTAGCAGCAATAGAAGTGGCATAGGCAGGATAGTGCTTAAATATTTTTGAAAGCTTTACTATTCCTTCTTTAACTACTGCTGTAAGCATGAAAACATGCTGTAGTGTCAGATACCATCACCCTCCTTATCGAGGATTGGAATGTTGAGCACATAGACTACAAAGGAAACATATAAAAGCAAAGATGTTTAGAATTCTGACACGAATTTGGACACAGTTGTCAAAGAACCTTATAAACCCTCCTGGATAGAAAATCTTTTGGAGCACTTTGGATATAATTGAGTCCTCCAAAAGAATTTAATTTGGGATTAGGACAAACAAAGATAACAAGCCTCTGAGGTGCTTTTTCCAAAAAATTTTAAATCCCTCTGAAATTGAATTATGCTGAGAGCACTTCTCAAGCATAACCATGGCATTACCATGGAGATTAACACAACCAGCAAAGGCTGGAAAATGTCAACACTATGTGAGGACTGCCTGTCCAGTCTTTTGCCAATACTTAAACACCACAAGTAAAGCAAATCCTAAATTCAAATCTCAGAACTTGAATCACTGCTTTATTATTTCTTCATATGAAATGCAGGAATTTGTTTCACTATTGCTAGAGTATCCAGGGAATTAAAATGATTCAGAGAATGACAGTCTAATACCTTGTGTTGCTCTTGGTGTGGAAGGGAAATACCCTTCACGAGGGGTTACAATTTATCATCCAAACAGGGACACTTCAAACTGAACTGGAGGGGTGAATTTTGCACTTCAGCTCTAGACCTTTACACTCTGTATTTGCCACAGAGAGCAGCGTGTCCCTCATTCTCCCCTCTGCTGTGTAACATTCTCTCACTGTTGTGTAAGACACAGTGATTCAGCTCTTGAGAACTGACTGTTGTGCAGGAGTAGTATTTTCAGAGGGCTTTTTGGTTTTTTTTTTTAATACAACAGATGTACTCTCATCATCTCTGTAAAGCCCACAATATTTATTATGTCTTGTTTGTGGAAGAAGAATGTCATCTGATATAAATTCTTTGATCTGCAAGTGCTTTAAGACTAACTCAGAATATTATGTACAATAAGTACAAGTGGTTGGGAAGAAAGACTTCTTAGGGAAAAAAGACCATACATTTGTACTGCTGGATTTTACAGCACATAGGATTTTTAAAAAAAATCATGATGGAAAAATCATCTTTACCTATTGCTTATACTGACATACACATTGTAATTAGAAAACAACCCTTTTTCATTTATAATAGCCCAAAAATATTAGTATCCTTAGATTTATAGCTATACACCTCTACAATGTGCATATATTTAAAAAAAACCCAAACAAATGCTAGATATTTATAGGGATTTTTTCCTAGAAAATCAAGTCATTTATGAGTCAAGTAGGTTTTTCTTCTACTAACGCACCTAGAGATTCCAAAATATCCTTTATGTCTGCTATCAGGCAATCTAACTTGTAATTTTCTTTGTGAGGAGGAGCATCTGTTTCTCCATAACCTCTCAAATCCAGGGCCACCACTCGATATTCACTTTTAAATTCCCGCAATTGATGGCGCCAAGAATACCTAACAAAGGGGAAAAAAAGTTGGAGTTACAAGGTCAAGCAGTATGATACCAAAAATGCACTCAATGCTTTTGCACCCAAATATTTGAGGGTAAATTAGCATGGCTTTGTTTGCAATTAGATTCTTTTTCCTTTCTGTGCTGTGCTGATAGCCCTTCGTGGCTGCAGTAATTTTGTGCTCCCTTCTTGAACTCCCCAGTAAGAAAGTGCAGTTGCCAGAAGGGGGGGCATGGCCAGAGTCAGGGTTTTCCAATTCCTGGAGTCTGGCACAGTCCCTTTGCTGCAAAGGAAGCAGACATAAACCAGACCACAGGGAGAACTATTCTGTTTTATTATTGGAGCCATAGTAGCATCAAAAAGTAAGGCCTGAAAAGCTTTCTCTTCTCTCTGGCTTACTCACAGCCATGTTTTTATGGAGCAGGGAAACATGCCCTAAAGCATGGTTCATTTTTTTATTCTATTCAGAAAAAAAGCATCAGATAATTCATACACTGATTAAACCAAAGAAAGAAATTCAGCTAATAACAAATGATCTTGGTGAAGTTTATAGGATTTATCCTGTGTACATCTGTGTCTCTGTACCAGAAATGTTGCTGAGCAAGCTCTCTCAATGTGTTGGTACTAAACAAGGTATTTCTTCCTTGTGTTTCTATGGAAAGGAGTGATAACATTACATACATCAAAAGACATACAAAATCAAGAACTCTGGCAAAGGCCTGGGCTATTCCTCACTCTGTAACAGTATGCAGTGACTGGATGTGTGTTATGAAGCAAAAATAAAAAGAAAATGGTGGGTCTTATCATGCAAGAACTACCTGCCCTTCAGTTATTATTGAAACCAAATCTATTTCAGAATAGCCAGTACCAAGACAGACATGGCCTTATCTTACACTGTAATAGAAAGATACATGAAAAACATGATCCTTCTGGACATATATAACAGTGACTGCATCCCTCTGTGCTAGGATCTAGCTTTTACTTCTGCTTGTTTCAACAGTTTCACAGAAAGGATATATAACATTTGGGTCATTTGTGGTCGTAAGAGTGATGCACAGAATTCTACCTTAATCCAAACAGTGTCTATATCAGACCATGGGCTCTTCCACTTTACCTTTGTCTCCAGCCTATTAGGGAATTTGAACTTAAATAATGTTACAGGAACACTCAGTCATATGAATCTGTATTCATATAAACAAAACAGTCAGAACATTTTCATTTCAGTGCCATATAATGCTAAGACAAGGTTTAGCTGCAATCCCCAGGAGTGAATTTTTTAAAGGCATTATATAATGACTTGGAAGCTGAATTTGCCATGGTAACTGTGGCAGCTATTCTATATACTTCAGCAAGAAGAAACAACCAGGCTCATAAATAAATAATTATTTTTGTTTTCAGAAAATGTCTACAAGCTATTCTCATCCTCTGTTTTCACAAAAGTCCATCTGTCTCCAAATGTCTGACCTATCAAATGGGTAGGTTTTCTGTTCCAAGAAACCCTTTTAGCCCATATGATATGTAACTATTGGGCAACTGCTTTGCAAGCAGAATTTGGAAATGTTGTGAATGCCTCCATGTTCATAAGGTTGAATCTATTTTGAGACCTTCTGATCACATTTTTTTTAAAAGGCAAGTTGTATAAAATGTAGCAGCTCACACACAACTTATAAGTACTCAGACGCCTCAACACATTATGTCCAATTTAAAGTATTTTATTATTGACCTTCCACAATATATTGATTTTTAACTTCTTATGCATCTAAAACACTTACCGGCTCTGGTGGGTTACATTCTTTAGTGATCTTTCATCTTCAGACATTCTCTATCACTCTTAGTGATCAGTATTGTCTGGTTATATTTGTGCTATTTATAACCTTGAGACATTTGAAGGCAGAGGATTTGCTAAAATTAAGAACTGAAATTGTGGATCATATCCTTTTTGTTTTCCTAGACAAACAATACAAATTTGATGCTGCTTTATATCTCTCTTAAACTGTGGTTGTTTTATCTTGTGCTCTCAGAACAATCACTATTCCTGAATGAAAAAGTTTTCACTGATTGAATGAACAACCCAACATGAGTATTGGTAATATGACTGGTTTACAGACTATTAGCATGTAGTATTCTTTATAAAAACAGCAATAGAAACTATGCTATTGGTGGTCCCAGTGACCTACAGAACATGATTTTTATTCACCCCTTTTGAATGGTCAGACAGTACAATATATTAGCTGTCCAAATGACTCACTATTCTAAACTGTAAGAATGACTTCCTGCTTTTTTAAAAAAATATACCCTATCTCAGTAGAATATGTATATAAAATGCTGATTTTGCCAATACTCTTTCCCCTGTAGGGGAAATCAGCTGTAGTCTCATTGCCTGACTCTGTTAGAATATGCTTTATGCAAGATATGCATAATATTTGAATAGAATATGCACTGCCCCATCTAACTGTCCTTTCAATCAAAATTTGCAGCTTTAATAATTTTAGATAGCAATTTATTATTAGAACAATGTACTTCTTTGAAAATGTAACTTAACATAAAAGTTATTCTGTCCCATCACCATGAAGGGCATTAGTACCTAGGGGAAATTGCTAGGGGGAGAGAACTGACCTCTCTTCTACCAGGGTCAGTTTAGCATGGTATGGCCTGAGTACAGATTGAAAGATCACAGTTCCAAGAGTGGCCTCTAGCCCCTTAGTTGAGTTTGGAAAGGAAAAGGATCATTTACCTTGCTGAATTCCTGGCATTTGTACTTCCCTTATTCCCTTACTATTTTTTCCGTGCAGGTTCTGTAAGCCATGCTTCACTAGGTAAACCTGACTATGACAGCCTGAGCAATTTGGTTAAATCATTGGACACATGACTGCTTTTCATTGTTATAAACAAACATTTAGGATTGGGTTTGATTCATCATTCGTCTTGTGATGAACTAATAATAGAAGCTTTTTCCCTGAGTAGCATTCTGAAATTAGACTGCACAATAGCCTATAGAACTCATAGTTCTTCCCCTCCCCCAGTTTAAAATTAATGTATAGTATTTTTAATAAATGGAGCAATCCATATTACACTTATCATATAATGAATCCTTAGTTTAACACCCTCTGCTATAATTCATAAGTTTAGTCATACAGTACAAGTACTATCCACACAGGAAATTTGTTTAAAACTAGCAGTTCCTTCACAAAGTTTGCAGGAAAGGATACATACCTAAGGAAAAATGGATTGACAATACAAAAAGATGGTTCGTTTGTGTTAGTCTGGAGGAATTTTTTTGTGGATGCTGCAGCTAAAATAACATTTCAATGGTTCATTGACTACTAAAACTTCATGCCATTAGTTAGTACTCATAAATGCATATAAGGGATCACACTGGGGATATTTAAGCAGAGATGTTCATCCTTGGCCATCTTATGCAGCCTTTTTTATAATAGAAAATAGTGAGGGAAGTTTTACCAGAATTCTGGAAAGCCATGAAGCAGCAGCATGAGTGGTTTGCCCCTTTCTCCAGCAGCCACATAGTGGAATCGTAACCCTGAATCCTAAAAAAAGAGAAAATGGAGTGGTTTTTTATTGCTCCATAGAACTCCTATTTTGGCATTTGAGAATGATGATGGTTTCAGACCATACTTTAAGAAACAATATATTGCACCTAAAAAGAATACCAAATTATCGGTTTTGAAGCTGAAGCCTTCTGTACTTCTGAGGTATGTGCTACACCCTGGCAATGCTGAGTATCCCACACCCTGGACACCACAGCTTCTTCCAGGAAGGAGCATCTCTACTCCCTGCCAGGCTGTGTGCTGGTGTGCCAGCCCAGCGCTGAGCACACCGCTTCTGACAGAGCACTGCCTGGCACAGCCACTGGGAAATGCAGGTTATTGTCAAAGCAAGAACATTGCTTTCACACGGACACCAATCATGTGCTTTACAGAAAGACTTTAAAAGGCAGTATACTTCAAATGCACTTTCAGTCTTTCAGTTAGGTGGTAAGATTATGCAACTTTTTAAAACCATCACATTGTGTTGTGGCATGATAAGGGACCACGTGGATTCTTAACAATCAAAAGCAATTAAGTAACTAGAAAGCAAGTAGTTTTTGCTAGTTTTTACTGTTCTAGGTTTCAGAATCCAGAAAATTAAGCTTTAATGTTATAATCTTCTTTCTGCCTTGTCAATAGTCACTTTTTCTGATGCATCTTTTAAGAAAATGGGTCTTACAAGAATTACAAGCAGGCGAGTTACTTATTGCAGCAGCTGAACACTGAAATGCTGTTGAACTGAATGGATGTGCACAAGCTTACACTGACTCAAGGTCAAATCCAGTAGAATTTAAATAAACTGTGATTATGACCTAGAGGTTTTACTGAATTCTGACACAGAAGTGGATACAGTAGTTGGGAGTTAGCTCACAAAATACTGTTTCGAAGTCATGTGAAAGAAACTGTGGGAAGGAGGGTTGTACTGCTCCTGAACAAATGTCTAAGCCTGCACTGTCTCTGCTATTTCAAAGAAGAAAGAAAAACCCCATGCCTTTGCTGCACATCAAGAGCTAATACCAGGGCAAGGATCATGAAAGCAAACAAAAAAGGTTTTCTTGCCAAAGATGCTTCAAATGCTCTGCGATATCTTGATACTCTGAAGACACTAACTAGCTACAAAACCATTAACTTATATTCTGATTCTTGAAAGGGCTCTGAAGAGGGAACTATTTGGATTTTTTATACTTGCTCTGCGTGTAATAGGTACTTTTGCTCAGTTTTGCCCCTAATTACACTGATATTTCACCTCTGGGGTGCCAGCGAACTTGAAGTCCCTAGAGGTAAAAGTAAATTCCTAGTAAATTTGGGGGCCATTACATCATCTGTATAATTCTCCACATCACTCTGCCTTTGATCCTTTTATATTTAAAAAAGTGGAAGTTTCTCAGTCTCCTTCTACAGTTTCTCATTTTAGTCAGTAGGGGGTAAGCCCTCCTCCATGCTCCTTCTTTCAGTCAGTGTCCTCTTGGGATTTACCCTCCATCTTTTTATTTTGATCTATTTATTGCTTTTAAGGACCTCCCCTTTACTCATGAAAATTCAATTGCCACTTGTACAGCAGCAGTTTTAATATCACATGGCCCAAACTAAGCCCATCCTTGACTTTTTCAGTTGCTGCTGTTCCCTTTTTTCCAACCCCCAGAGCAGGCATAGGATGTTGCCACCTTTTCTAACACTGATTGTTTGTTTTACTGAAATCTGAATGGATTTGTAGGATATATGTGTTTGGAAAACAATCCATTAGCCTGCTGTTATCCAACAGCAAGAGTTTCTTACTTCCTGAAATGAGTGATCAACTGTGACATTGACAGCAATTCGATTTGCCCCCAAATGCTCTTCTGTTACTGTCATACCCCTCTCACTTCCCCAGCAGCCTGTTCATTTACTGCTTTGTGCTACAGGAAAAAAGAACATGTCATAAGAGTGAAAAAGCCCACACATGCCTCCTAATGATGTTACCAAAAGAAAACAAGCAAATCATGACAAACTGAGGCTCAGTAATTTATATTAGTACTGCCTGGCACGAAACCATCTGCACAGAACCCTGGGAACAAAGATCTTTGTGATTATCCTATGAAAAACAGCACTTGACAAAACTTGCTGTGCATTCTCTGCTCACCTATAACTGCAAAAGAAACCTAGCCAATCCAATTTCATTTACAGCATTTGGTAAAGGAGAAAATCACAGGCAGAGACCTGAGACAAGTACAGAAATTGTCTGGTGGCTTAAACTGAACAACCTCAGGTCAGCAATCAGCTTCTTACTCTACGTTTTCACTGAAACAGTGATGCACGAAACGAGCTCCCGGTAGCAACTGGGCAAACCGTAAATACCCGAGAGAGCAGAGGCGGTGCAGGGAGCGGTGGATTGCGGGAGACCCGGGGCCGACGAACCCCTCACCACCCACCCAGGGCTCCGCACCCGGGCCGGCCGGGCACCGCGTGCTCTCGGCTTGAGGCCCCGCAGCCGGGCCGGGCACGGCACCGCTCCCCGGGGCAGTGCGGGCAGGCGCTGGATGCGCGCAGCTGTGCGAGCACGCACGGCACAGCAGGCAGGGGTGCCATACACAGCGCAGCCCACGCACAGCACAGCAGGGCAGGCAGGGGTGCCATACACAGCGCAGCCCACGCACAGCACAGCAGGGCAGGCAGGGGTGCCATACACAGCGCAGCCCAAGCACAGCACAGCAGGGCAGGCAGGGGTGCCATGCACGGCGCACCCCGCGCAGCAGGGCAGGCGGGGGTGCCACGCACAGCGCGGGGGTGGGTGCCTGCGCGCCCAGCGGGACCCGCTCCCCCCGCCCGCGCCCTCACCTTGATGCGGACGTAGCAGTGGGTGCCCAGGGAGGGGTCGTTGAGGCAGGAGGGGGGGTTCTCCCGCACCACCCAGCGGAAGGTCTCGCCCGGTCGCCGGCCGATGCTCCAGAGCAGCCGCAGCCCGGCGATGCAGGCGCACACCCCGCAGTAGCTGTAAACCAGCGCCCAGAAGAGCAGCGCCCGGGCGGCCACCATCACCCGGCGGGCGGGCGGAGGGCACGCAGCGCCTGGTCTCGCCATCGGGCCCCGCCGCCGCCGTCCCCGCCGGCCGGGAGGGGCTCNCGGCTGCCCGCTCCGCACAACCCGGGCTCGCCGGGCTTCGGGCGACGCCTCGGGGGCGGCGGCGCTGCGGCCGAAGTCGCGCCCCCCTGCGCAGGGCTCGGCCGATCTGCTCCCCAGATATTTGGCGGTGGAAGAGGGAGAAGCCGTCCCTGGGACGGCTGGATGCGGCTGTGTCACCTGCGCGCTCCGGCAGAGCCGCCAGACACATCGGAACGCGCTCGGAATGTCATTGGGAGCAGCGCGCTCGCCACCGTGCCTGCCCCAGGCTTCGGCAGTGATCACGCTGCACACTCCGAGCGCGCCCTTGAGCGCCCTTACCTTATTGCCGTGCCGGAGGTGGTTAGCGATGGGCAGGGGCTGTGTGCTTGCACCGTAGTGTTTTACAATACTACATTCTTTCACTGCCCCTTCACCATTATCCATTTAGAGGTGATTTTGTAAATGTATTACAATTTTAGTTATTATATGCTATTACTAATGAATATTTCTTAAAAAGATATCAATATAATTGCCTAAACATTACTTATTCTGTATTGATATCTCAAGTCCTAAGGGCTGACAGAGGCTGAACAATCCCCTGCCTGCCCATTAGTAAATCACTACAA
Source organism: Rhipidura dahli (assembly GCA_013399225.1). Lineage (NCBI taxonomy): Eukaryota > Metazoa > Chordata > Aves > Passeriformes > Rhipiduridae > Rhipidura > Rhipidura dahli. The sequence continues at coordinate 1,059,787 of VXAC01002933.1, read as the reverse complement.
GAATACACCAAGGGGTCACCGTCTCATACAAGGCCACAGATGCCAGGGTAAGAAGAAAGAATCTGTCTCCTATTAACCTACTGATACGCAGGTTAAAGGGTAATTGAAAACTAGAATGGTTCACATAATCCAAAACTATAAATAAAAGTGTAACTATATGAAGAAATTGATTTTACAGGTTATAAAATGCAGGTTTTAAGAAATTACAGTTTATTAGCTCTAGAAGATAACAAAATGTGGACATGGTATTTGCTGGCTACCAGAAAAGTATAATTGAGCTTGCACGTCAAATCCTGATCTAACTCACTGCATGGCCTGCTTACCTTTACTCCTAATCCTTTGCATCTCAGACTAGAGGATACAGGCAGGTTCAAGACTTTTGGAGGCCACATGAGAGTCACAGCTAATATGTAGGTCTACATGCAGCTTCTTGCCATTTGAAGAGAGCAGAGTTGCCAAATTTTACTTGAATTTAATGAAAAACAAAATTTGTTCTTGGTCCAGATGAGTGTGTAGGATTAGAATTTAACTTCCAAGAAATATTTTTGCTCTGTCCAGCAGTGCAAGTAGAAGCTGGTACAAAGACACCATCCATCTGTTCACTCTGAGATATGTAATTCAGTGAGCTAGTTTAAAAAAAAATTGGATAAGCATGTATGCAGACAGAATATATATACATTTTTCATTATGCATGGAACACAGCTTGTAGATTACTTTTGTCTGTAATATACCAAATGCTTTCTCCTACTTGTTCTAAATTCAGACTTACAAATATAGACACTGGTGTTGAATCCTAGGCCCACTGAAGGCAGTGACAGAATTAATGCTGGTTTCAACAAGTTCAAAATTTTTCTTTTTCAGAAAATCAAGTAAAATGAACTAAAGCAGCAGAGAGAAATGTTACAAAGTGTGAATGAATTAAAAAGTTGAAAAGTTCCAAAACCCTAATCTGAATTTATGTTCTATTACTAAAGATAACATCTTTAAGTAGCTGTAAAAAGCTGCCAAGCTTCCTATTATCAATAACACAAATGAAATACCAGCAACCTACACCAGCTGCTAATTCTGAATAACACTGTTCACGATCCCTGCTCATTGTCTGAATGTGAGCCTTACAAACTTAAGGTCAGGAGCTTTATCAATCTGCTGGGGAAAAGGGTGCAGGGCTGTTTAAGGCTCCTTCGTTCTCTTGGGCAAGAAGAGAAGGAACACCAGAAGCAGATGATTCAGTTCAGACACCGCTCTCTGCAGACTCCAGTAGGATTATGTGAATCATGCCTTACCGAGCCTGAGCTTTCCCTGCGTGCTCAGATTACTCACACCGCCAACCCTAGGATTAGCATACAGCTAATTTCTTATGCGTCAGACTTCGTGCTAATGACCTTTCTTGTAGGGAAGAAGCCTTTGCAACTTCTCAAGATCAGACTAAGCAGCAGCAGAATTTTCCCTTAAGTGCACCTCAGTAAACCAGTGACCCAATTAGATAAATAAGGAAGCTTGGCAGGAGAAAAACAACCAGTGCTGTTGTTTATATCACAGTAGCCATCAAATTTCTTAATAAACCAGTAATCAGAATGAATTACTAGAAAACATCCCCTAAGAAAGATTGGAAAACAAGTTTGAAATCCTGGAACTGACCACAAGCTTTCACTTGCCTCCAAAGAAAGGTTGATGAAAGTCCAGTGAGGGTTTAGGCACAGCAATCACAAAATTCCAGTAGTCACCTAGAATACAAGAAGGAATAAAGATGGAACCATGATGTGCCTTATTATACAAAGGTATTTGGCCAAACTACGCAGTAGTTCTTCTACAAAGAAAGAAGCAGAGGCAATTTTTTCACAAGAATAGAACTAAGTGTGTTTTTATTTTATACATTGCTAACTACCTCAGTAGTTTCATGTCAAATTTCTAAATTATACAAACCTTTTGGCTATGCCATCTTCAGGTATTGGATATGGATCCGGTATCAGAGCTGGGAAGAAGGTAGTGCTGGTGACCTAACAATTCTGAGCAGTGTTTGCACAATGAAATTGCTGCACACCCTCATGCAGCAGTTCTGGGCACCACCACCTGTGCCACTGTAGCTGTTTTCCAAGGAAGCCGTGAAATTCCTTTTATTCAGGAACATTTGCTTTGTACTCTAGGACCACGCTGTCCATGTTTGTGGCAAACCTGTTTGTATGGGGCAAATACATTCCACACATATTCCAAGGTTTTGCAGAAGAAAGCTTAGAATCTTCTACATATGTCATATGAATAAGAAAAATTGAGAGCCCCAATAATTATTTTTCTGTCTTCCTTGTATTTTGATTTTCTCATCTTCTGCTCTAAATTATTGTTCGCATGGGTGCCAAGCCAAACTCAGTCCCAGGGCAGATGGTCTTACGTGCTTTGACAGTGTGTTTTGCCCTCTATAAAGTGCCATCTGCCCATTTATCTTCTGTCAGCTCAACTAATCCTGTTTCTTTGAGAGACAAAAGAGGACAACTTTGCACATCACTGATTCTGTGTCTGCCTCCAGCCTGACCAACTTGTAGTTGATAGTAAGAAATATACTGTATTCCATTTTTTAGTGACAGAGGAACTTCTTAAAGCTAATAACCATCTTACCTTTCATTTATGTGTAGATACAACCTACTAGCATAGACACAAGTATACAAGTGACACATTAAAGCAGCTGTTTTCACAAATGATAAAGGTAAATGAATGGTGTAACAGAACTTAGTACACCTTTTAACTGTTAGGTAACTAACAGTTTATTGAAGCAGCTTGTTGTTTGCAGGGGGCATCTACCCAAGTGGTATTCCTGCTTCTTCGAGTGCGGTCATGGCTTTGGGCAAACAGTCCTTAGAGGCTTGTTACTCACTTTTGGGAGCCATCTCCTTTATCTCTGGATTCAGCCTTCTGTCTGGAGACAGGAACTGATTATCCTCTCCAAGTGACTTGGAGGTTGCAAATAAAGGGTTTATCAGATTAGCATTAGCAGCACTGACATTGTGACTTTAAGCTGTCATGACAGTATAGAGTCATGGAAGCTGGAATTAGTTTTTGAAGGGACAAAAGCACCAGTTCCTACCAGCAGTACCCATATAGCTGTATAGAATGGATGAAATGCTCAGAAGGAATTCTTGCCCTTCCCTCTGTCACCTCCTATTTCCAAAGCAAAAGGTCTTGAGCTTTCATTAACCCAGAGAGAAAATATATCCAAGTGACAGCAAGGTAGAGAGTCCTGGATGTGAAGTGCAGTATTTTATTGCAGAACAAATAGCTATTAACAATGTATAAACTAGAAATGAAGGCAGGTCACTTTTGATGTGGATGTGAAAGACATCCTAACAGTGCCACTTCACATTACAACCCATCTTTCATTCCAAATCCCTGTCCTAGCCAAGCCCTCAAATCTCCCAAGCAGCATACACTTGAGCATGCCCCCAGGCCAGGACACCCTAGACACTGCAAAGGGTGATAGCCCAGTCTGAGTGTTTGTCATATACACTCTGCTGTTGAATGAAATAATACCATTCTAGCAATGGCAGCATTTGAAGGTCCACAACTACTTTATTGTTGAATAAATATATTGGATCTAGCACTAACTCATCAGCCTGCTCCCTGAAAGACCAGGCTATCATTTTTGGGCATTCTTTAGGTAGCATTTTTGAATTTAGAAGCAATTTTTTGCCTTTCTCTGAAAATTCAGTTATTTGTAAAACATTTTGTTCACTTCGCTTACTTAGTTGGGTTGTCTGTGGCAGAATCTCACCACAACTGGCAGAGTTACCTTCACTTTTCATCCAGGAACTTGATAAATTCAAGTTCTCTGTAAGGAGAGAGTTTTGAGTGGGAGGCTTAATGAGACATGTAGTCTTCAAAGTGGAGTGTGGGAAAATAATATTGAATACAATTTTAAAATTACAAAATAAAATAATAACTAAGCAAAATTAAATAAACAGGATTAAAAATAAAAACAGAAATTAAAAGTATGATAATGTAATATAAAAAATATACTAGTATGGTGAAATGTTGTATATAATTTATAAATTAATAAATGTACATGTCTTGGGGTCCATGCTTAAAAATTTTAAATGATTGGGTACATGACAGAAAGGGTTTAGAGACGACTGAACTAGATTGTCTGCAGGGGGCCCCTTCCACCCAGAGTTTTTCTAATACACATTGTGTTTTGGTATTAATTCTATAAAACAATGTTTCATTAGTCCCATGTTAATTTCCTGTAGCTGTATATAATCAACAAGAATGTATGGTTTTTACATTCCAGTTTCTACTTCAGACAATTTTTCAACATTAATAATATCTTGCATTAATCAGAAAATCTTTCAAACTGGAGCCACTTGTTTTAGATAATTTCTTCCTGAGAAGAACTATAACTATTGTGGTAAACATGTTTGCACCCTTAGCTAAATGTTATGTTAACATAAAATACATTAAACACATCTGGGCCTTAAAAGACATGCAAGTACAGAAGGTTTACTACTGAAATTATAGAGTTAATGGAAGCTTTTTTTATGATTACAGGTAATGTTACACACCCCTTAGACAGTATCAATCCTAGAGAGATCTTTTTGTCACAGCCCAAATTTTGTGCAGGTGTATCACAGTAAAGATGATTTTTTTAATACCATATATACACAACAGATAAAACTGTAATCAAATGAACAACTCCATTCCACTGTGTAGCAGACTAGATTACATGTTATAAACAAGCAGTAAAAAAAATAAATCTTTTGACACTTCAGGTATTAATGAACAAGCTTTTAATACAAAGCATTTTAGAGAAGATCTTTAAAGTGGTCTTAACATTTAAGATCTTAACAGGTACAAAATTGCCCTATTTGTAGTAGTTTGAAGTTAAATTCTATATAAACTACTGCTTTCAGTCCAGATATTCTTCAAAAGATGCCATAATATCTCTCTGCAGATTCACATCAATTATCCAAGCTGTCTGCAAGAAAGCAAACAAGTGTATTTTCAGAGGAGTTGGACATTAATGAATACTATTCAGGTCAAATACTTAATGATTCAAGAAAAAACTATAAAACCATCTTCTCAAAAAAATGTATGGCTTCTTTATTATGACAAATCTGAGTGTGCTTGTTGTTGAAGGTTGTTGTCAAACTTAGCTGAATCCAGCACGGTCTCACACTGGTACTTACATTCCATTGTTCAACACTATGAATTTTTTAAAAAAGTTTAATCTAAAAAAGGTAGTAGTTAAAACCATTAATTACTTTCACCAATAAAACCAGTTAGTTTTAAAAAGGCTCAGGCTTGGTATTTCACACCAGAACAGTAATACTAGCACTTCTGTTGACATGGAACACATTAAAGAGGATGGACAGCTTGCAAGACTTGAGGCTGGAAATTATTTAGAGGGCAGGGACTACTCTTCAGAATTTTATTTTACCACACAATTATTCTAAGCTTATGGGAGTAGTAAGACCAAGCAGATTGCTTTTCATATGATGTCACTTGAAGACATACTTTGAGTTTCCTATTGCATTTTCTGGACTAAGTCTTCAGGTATAGTTCTGTCATTTTCAATCATTCAGATCCTTTGAAATAAGGACCTGACCTAATATTTGTTTATTCTCCAGTAATGTTGAAAAAAAAATCATGTAGCAAGAGTCAGCAACTTACTGCTTCCTTCCTTCTGCGTTCTTGTTCCATTTTTCTAGCCAGGTCACGGTCTTGATCAAGAATATGTTGTTGAGCTTTGGGCAGTTTGCTCTCATGTATTTCTTTTTCAAGCTCACAGTCTGTGTCTGCCATGGCATCCAATCCTGTGCTTTCATCGCCCCTTTAAAGACAAGAGAAGAAATCAGTATAGGATAAAATTTTTTTTTTTTCACAGCAACCAGATAGAATTCTGCAAATAATTTAAATCAGTGCCCAGCACTTAAACTGTGGTTCTCTTTCACATTGTTTCATAGTGATTTCCCTTCATAAGAGTTACGTGCACACAATTGTTGGGTTGTAGTAGGTTCATGTTTCCTGTGTCCCATTTCTAATCTGTATGCATGTGGGATTTATAGATGTGCTACACAAAACTTACATACACTTGCTTTGAAATTCTTAATTTTCTCTTATTTGCTTGGCCTATGATATTTTTCTTCTACCTGCATCCTCTTCAATTAGTTGAGGTAGATTTCCCTAAATTCTGAACCAGGAGTATACTCTTAAGTCTCTCAAATGCTCTGATTATTAAACTAAAACAATCCGAACAATTGACTTATTCTGATACAACCAGGAACGGGCAAGTGCAGGAGAATTTAGGAACCAGGTCAGATTTATCTTTCACAGGGTCAAACAGACAAGAAAAAAAATCAACACTGGTGAAGAGGAAAATATTGCAAACGCAGTTTCCAAAAGGGGGCAAACAAACTCCATATTTTTTTATATTACTGCAATGCAGTAATTAGTAGGCAGTCAGTTATCCCACTCAGCATGACCACAGGCCTCAGGGCACTCCCTAAAACAGCGGCTGCAAACAACTAGGGAAGAATACTACAGCAGGGGCTTATTGAAGGTGCTTTTCTACAGCAGTGCAAAGAATTCTACTGTCTGAAGTGGTGCACACCGGAACCCCTGTATGACTAGGTTAACACCATGCTCTCAAAGACTATGTTATCCTGTATCCCCTTAGGAGAGCAAGATACTGAGGACAAATGTGAACTCTGGTCATGACCAGAGGCATTGAGTGCTCCAGGGGACCAAAAATCCTCACAGCATTTTGGATGTGCAGCTGTGCTTGGAGTGGTATGGCTCCCCAGCATTCCCCACCTGACCTGTGGCAATGACCTAATCCAAACCACTTATTTCCGAATAACTAAGCTAGCCATTATACCAAACAGGCAAAAACCAGAACAATACTCGAACATATGTGGTTACAAACCTTTTGTTTTCTTGTGGAGGATTTTGCAGCTCCCTCTCGGCTTGCACCAGAGGCCTTTTTAACTCCTGTACTTGCCCAGTCCTCTTTAATACTGCATCCCTGAACTGATTGAAGCTCTCAGCAGAGGCTTTTATTGGAGCTGGAAGCTTCATCGTTTTACACAGGCTTACCCAGGAATCTATAGTCTTTAATTCTGTATCCTGAAGTTATTAGAAAAAGGAAAACACAGAAGAGGAAAAAATACACTGCAATTACTGACATAGTTTATTTGCTTAATTCTTACATTAGCACAGTGTTGTTTGGCTGGGCCTATTTGGAAATATCTCCACCAGAATATCCTTCCTTTGGCAGGATATAGTTCAAATACAGCAATCCCAGAAGACTCTGATGTGCATTCTCATCAACTTTGAGAGTCTTAGGCAATATGCCAGCAATCACTAACATTTGTAGCTATTCTTACCATTTAAGTCTACCTCTCCACTTTTTCATTTCAGAAAACATGAATTCACAAGGCTGAGTTTACACAAGGTCCATTGACAAGGTTTTAATACAGAGAACACCCATCTATTATTCTCTATACATAATCCTTACATAACAATAGTTTTATATTAGGCATGTGAGTTTTGTTTGCTCCCCTGTGGCATTTTCTTCACAGCATAAACCAGAATGAAACCAGTATTCTTAAGAAATCCTGCTTCTAGTAGAAGCATGTCTTTATGAAGGAAATGCATATTTTTGGAATTGAATTCAACATGTTAGTTAATAACTTTCTGAAAGCTAAGTGCCTAAAGAAAAATCCTTGAAACGTTTCAGTTCAACAGATGATATAGAAAACTTTTTAGGTCCAGAGACTGACATGATCTAGTAGTAGCAATTTTGATCTAATGTTTTAAAATAGCTGATTACACAAGAAGAATTTAGTAGATAAGAAAATATCTCTGTCCTTCCATTTACTTACTGTATGCTAGGAAATATTTTGCTTAACTGTCATAATTACTTTTAGTCATTAAAAGTGCCTTGTCTTATTTCAGAATAGGTTTTCCAGTTTCACCAAGACTATATTTCACACTACTCTCGTTTTTGTTACTGGATCAGCAAGGGAAAGTAGACTAGTAATTTGGACATTAGAACTAGATCAAGGAACACTAATTCCTTGTTTAAAATTCAAACTATTTAAAACAAGCTCTATTTTAATATGACAACATGGGCATATCATATATAAATATACATATATATATCATATATCTATAAATGCATCGTATATACTTTACCTTCTGAAATTTAAAGAGTCCATAGATTTGTTTGCTTTTAGCACTAAAAATGAGATAAATCTGCACAGATTATAACAATGCCCGAGGCCTATTGTACACTAAATACTCTAATCATAAAATAACAGATTTTTAGAGAAGATCCCAGGTCAGGGTGTTATTCAACCTCGTAAGCAAACTCAGCCTCTTCTCAAAAAGAACTTGAGCAACACTTACCTTGCTTGGAGGAAGTTCAGACATTGGCTCTAGTATGTTTTTATCATTACATTTATCACTGGGTATACAATCACCTGATGGAAGAATTAAAAAGGACTTTTCAACCGTGTTGATTTTACGGACTATTTTTTCTCAAATTTAAATGATAAAACTGTAGTCATTCTTGGAATTGACTTAAAAGCTTACATTACAGTTTATTATTTGGTTCAGAAGGACAGAAATTCTCCTCAACATTTCCTAAGCTTAAGTTAAACTGGACCACTTCTCTCCACTTTTGGGCAGGGAAAAGTATAGCTAGCTCAACTATAGATGAGAAATTAACTCCTGGTTAATTCTAGGAGAGGTCCCAGCAGAATGCTCAAAATGTTTGGTCAGAAAGCCTCAACACAGCCCTTTGCTGCTTCCTCCCCTCTCTACCTAGCCCTCTGTCCTTTTGATTCCAGCATTATTTAAGGGTACCTGATTAATCATGCAAACTCATTTCACCAAAAGCTCTCAACCCTATTTATTTTTTTTAAAGCAAATAGGTCAGCCATCAGAGGCTAGTCCTCATAGTTGCAGTAGCCTACAGATGTACAAATACTCCATGCTGTTACTTCTTTATTATTTGAGGGAAAAAAAAAACCCAAACACCATTTTCTAAGTTTTAAACTATAAGTTTTTGAATGTTTGAATCCAGAATTATGAAGTATCAAGGCCTCAGCCAGTTTGTCATAAAAGGGGTTTTCAGAAAGACCTCACAGTCTCAAAACTGGCTGAAGCCATGGACCAGTTCCAGCTGCTGCAAGTCTAAGCAAAGGGAGTCAGTCTATGTATGGCTTGGTGTGTTAAGACCCTAAACAGAATAGAAATTCATAGAGAATTAAAGCTCCAGTTTTAGAATTGCTTTAATACACTGCAACTACTTAACATTATTCTTTGGCAAAAATAAGAAAGTTCATCAGTAAACAGGCTCTGCCTTTTAATTTCATCAAGTTTCCAGAAGCTTCTTCCCTCCCTTTTGAGGTGTTCTGGAGGGCAAAGTATAAAGGAGAAACCAAAACAATCATTGTCTGATCATACTGGACACAGAGAGCATGGATGTTCAGTCAGTTCTTTGGTTTGAAATATGTATGAAGTATAGAATGCAGCTTTTGGAGGGCCAGTGTTCTTGTAATAATTGCAAGTTTATTCCACAGTGAAAGTCTCTTTGGCATTGATTTACTGTCAGATCCTTGTCACAAAGAGCCAAAGATAATAACTCAACATACACACAAAGTGCCCCAGGAAAAGAGCTCCACGAAGCTTCAGCAGAAGACATTTTAAAGGCCAGTGAAGTTCAACAGATTCAGGCATCAATTCTCAGACTTCATGGAAGACTTGGTTACTTATCCCTAGTACTACATTCAGAAAGCTAAATTCTTAAATGAAAAAGTAATTTTCTTCATACATTTTAACACAGAACAAGAACCAAAGATGTGTTTAATTTCACCTTTTTTTTTTTTTTTTTTTAAAGCAGCAAATAAAGAAAGAGCAAGGGAAAACTGCACACCCACCATTATTCTACAAACTGATTAATGTACAAGTGTTCAGCAATAAATTTCGGTAAACCAGTTTCATATACATTTTTAACTTTGCTCCCCTGATAATGGTTACAGTTTTTATTATGACATTACATACTTTGCTCTTGATTTATGAATATTAAATCAGCAGTTCTCACACTGGTCTTGTTTTGAAGTTTATTTGATTGGTCTAGCTGTCTTGTTTGCTCAGCTTGTTTATTCCAGTCAGCACTGTCAACCTGGAAGATGGTATTGGATACCTAGAAGAGAAGCTAGACTTCAAAATATGTTCTTCATAGTATTGGTGTTTAGCACATACGGATTCTTATTATACAGCATCAGGATTAAAGGTTTAGAAGCTTAGAGCAGTAAATTCTTGCAGCTCTAGTTTCTGTAAACACCAGGGAAGAAATAGATTTCATTCATATTATGGTAACCAAAGCAAGTTCATACATCAAGACTTCAGATTTAGAGTATGCACTGCTCAGCAATCCCAAGAGATGGAGTGGGTAGAGCATGAGAAACTGGTACAAGATCTATAACCCCTAACGTTGTAACAGCAGAATAAGGTTGTCATAAAGCCCGCTGCACTCTAGCTTGTGCATCAGGGTACAGGGTAGCTGTGATCTTCAGTGCAGTGGTATTTTTCCTCCTTGCAGTACTCCCGTGAGCTGAGGACAGTGCTGCACAAACCTGAGTCAATGTGCATTACCTGCTACCTTGGACAGTGGACACCAATAGGAAAGGTTGAGCCGCTTTTCATCCTTAATTGCAGGACGCATTCTTGTGCTCATAGATTGAAGAGGTAGTTTCTCTCCATTACCAAAAAGAAAGCTATTACAGCCTGATTAAAGCAATTAAATTTTCAACCAAATTCAGAAAGATTATTAATCATCATGGGAGGGAAGTTATCACGCTGCAGTAACATCAGTAACTTCTTTTGTTCCAGAGAGGCCCTTCTAACCAGGATACTCTCCAAGAACATATTAAGACAAATCAACAGTGACTAAACATTTTACAACCTCATCTAGACCCTGAAAGCCCCAGGTTCCATAACTTTAGGAAAAGGTATAAAAAGCAAAACAGTTTTCCAGTATAGCCTATAGACCCTCAATATTGTTCAGTTTGTGAGATTGGTATTTCTAAAAAACCAAAACACATAATCTGCCTCTTTTGTAAAGCTGTTGGTTTACAGGGTGGACTTTAACCCTGGCACACTTACAGGTTAACTTAAGTTCAAGCTATAGCCCTGATATGAAATAAAATAAGCTTTATAGCATACTTGATTAGCCCAACTTTCCTTTTGTGGAAAAAAATTTGTGTTGCAGCCAATAGGCAATGAAGTAATGCCCTGTTAGAGGATGAGAATAACTTTGTTATTGGGATTTTCTAAAAACTTTTATTGTAAACCCTAAATGGTCTTCATCATATCAAATTCAAGCCTGAAGTATTATATTACATCTTATTTAAAGGGTAAGAACATGCTTTAAAGATGCTGTTTGAAATTAATTCATTGGAGAGAAGCATGTATTCACCTCTGGAAGAGCATTTCTGGAGTGGGTGACAGAAGACTGATCTGTCTTGGGAGTACTCTGAGGAGTTTGCTGGTGTGGAGCATCATGCAGAGCAGGTACAGCTGAGATTAAACCTGAGAAAGAAGTAGGGTATGATTTTCCCCCTACCATGCAAAATGCAGTTCTATATCTCAAAATTAGGTCACTGTTTAGATCTGTGGAGTAACTCAGTATGAAGATATGTATTCTGGCCACATGATTTAAGAGTTATTTTTAATTAGTTTTTAATTGATTTCTCAGTTAATCAGCTACCAGTTCATGCTGTCTTCTACCAAAATCTCAGAAGTGTCTGACTTTATTAGACTTTTTGAAATGAGGGAGGGAAAAGAATAGCTCTTTGGGTCATGTTCCTAAGCAACTTCACGTATTTGATGTGTCTAGACAACAACAATCAATTCAGAAGACCTATAGCACCAAGACTTACATTCAGCTGATTGGCATTTCACACATGAATGTGGATAGTGGGGACAGCTTTAAGCATCTAATTCCTGCCTTAAGGTGTTCAGCACTTCCTGTAACTCCAAGTTCCTTTAAGGTATCCTTTTTCCATCTCATTGGAAGGAAGCATGAGCACTTCTTGATTTTAATACTACTCTGCCCCACCACAATTGCCCCAGTAATCAGAACCCCCCAGCCAATCCTCAGTGCTGCTGTGCTTTAATTTACATCACACTCTTCTGTAATCCATACCCTGCAAGGACTTTTTCAGTTACCCACTTGCTGATCTCCAAAACTCCAAGATACACTTGTTGTGCAATACAAGCATCCTGACACCCCTTCTTTCCTCAGCAGTCAAATATAGCCATAAAGGTATTACCTGAGAGAGGCTGAGCATTTTGTTCTGATGGATTAAGTGATCTACACTGAAGCCTTTGTGGTGCATTGGGAGGTTGCTGCTGCAGTTCAGATGATCCATGATTTTGCAAGCTACTGGTAAGAGAGGAGGGCTGTGCTTGCAGAACAGCATTGTAGGACGTCCTCTGTAAACAAAGTGGTTTTCTCTATAAAGATATTGCAGAGGTAACACAGCCAATTTTTTAAATAGCTATTTGATCATCTTTTCCCACCACTACCCATTTCCACTGTTTATCGGATTCAGTACTCCTTGTATTGTGATACTGATCCATAATTTTCTAAGAGTTTTGATGACAAAAAGCCATGAGGTAAAGTGCACTCTCTGCCATGCTCTGACAGGTATGGAAGACCCCTGAGAACAAAATGTAATGTGAGCATTTCAAGTATGATGTTTCTTGCAACTCAGAAGGTCAGTAAGGGGCTGCTACAACTGACCAAGGTGAAACTCATTTCTTGTATCCTGTTTTCTCAAGTTTATTGCTGCCGTTCTGTCACTGCAGAGGCTGCAGTTCTTAAGCAAAAAAAAAAAAAAAAAGGTATTGCATAATTTCTTCCCTCAGTCTTTGCTTATGAAGATGCAGAAGGAGCAGCTGAATAATAAATTTGCAGCCTAGTTTCCTGTACTTTAAGGGAAAGCAAGTCTATTGCAAGAAGAATGAAGGTTTTGCTGTGATTTTGCTTTGAAATTCAAGGTCTCTGTCTCTGGTAGCTTCAAGGGAAATTGTTAAAGGGAGCTAACCTTGACAAGAAATAACACCCACTGTATAATACAGGAATAGAGCAATTCAATCTAAGAGGCATTAAGAATTATTTCTAGATAAAACTGCTGTTGGGTTCTAATAATACCATAGCAATAGGCAATATTAAAGTATCCTGAAATTAAGTGGCATATTGTACAATTTATTTCTTTTCAGTTGTAGAAGTGAGGTTATTAATAGACTAAAAAACATTAAAGTGGGGCTTGCAATGTTTGTTAGGTCAATTCTATACCTCAGAGATTGATTTAGAGAGTATCTGCCTTTTTTGGAGGTGGGTCTGTTTTGTGGAGGATTCTGCCCTTCATCAAATGCATAATCACCACAATGATTATAAAAGGTAAAAGCCTCAGAAGTTCTCCCAGTGTATCTGTTCCTGTACAGATGCATAAGCTACTTTTAACAAACAGCTCACGTGACATCTTCATATCAATCAGTCCTACAAAACAAATAGCATTCAAGCCATACTCATTATTTCCTGATAAACTTGCATCATTTCTAGTACCATTGTATGTTAAAAAATAACACTTTTGTTTAACAAAGTTATTTGTGTAATTACTTTGTTATTTGTTCAGGACAAAAATACTATATCCATTCCAGCCAGGTTTACCTTAGACTTTCCCATAGAAGTTGGAGAGTTCTGCCTGGCTCCAGTCTGTTTTGAACATGTTTCTGTAACTGTAAATACAGTGAGGTGGGCAGAAAAAGGGTGGAAAAAACCCAAATCAGTCATTGACATAAGTTTCATTATTTACACATAGAAGGTGTGAGTTGCAGATGTACCTAGAGTCAAACCTCACAGTGAAAGGAACATTCTTATCTTTAGTACTTTGACTTGAGTTTGATGTGTTTAGAGAACTTCTCCCAGATACAAAAAGAGACCACAAAGATTCCTGCAGGATCAAGGTCATCATTGCCATTGATTCACTGTGTTTGCTTCCCCCACCACTGCAAAGAGTTGAGCATTCATCTCACCTTATACCTCATAATGAGATCTACACTGTACATCTCCAGTTTGGCAGATCTATTCTGTACTACAAAACTAAAGAGTTTTGTGTACAGAGAAACATCATTCAGTGTCCTGATGCTGTAATATCCTTTAAATAAGTTTGAAACAGCTTAAGCACCAGGGTGGATTTTGGCTCTACAGTTAGTGCTGTAGGCACTTTCCTTGCTCAGGTCACCCTTCATGCTGCAGACTAGAAGATGAAAATAAAATTAATCACACTTTCAAAAAGGGATCAAGGCTACAAGAATAAGCTACAGCCAGTAGTCAAGTGTCCAGGTTAGACACACAGACCTTTTGCTAGCTTATTTTGGTCCCTAAAGATTTTTACTTGTAAGTTGAATGGATGTAGTGGGATTTGGTTGTTTTGTTCTTGGGTTTTGTTTTGTGTTACCTGGAATCTCAGTATTAAGGCATTCATTCCATAGCATTTGAATTAAGCCTTCAAAATGGAGTAAACCAACCAAAGGTAACTAAAACCCTTGGTAAGCATGTGGAACAGTAGATGCTAACAGAGAAAAGATATTTTGCGCCTACACAAACATAAAAATAAGCTTGCTAACCTGATTCAGAGTCACTGCTGTCTGAGGAGCTAGAATCACTGCTAGTGCTGCTGCCAGAATCTGAGGAGCTGCTGCTGTCACTCAGTCTGCTTGGCCCAGTACTTGACTCAGCATTGTTTTCAACTGCAAGAGAAAAAGAAAGAATTCAGAATGCAACCTGCAATGGAACATTCTTCATATACAAGACTAGGATCAGCCTTGTTAGGCCTATTCTCCCATGTAAGAGTTCATCTTATTTCAGTTCCTTGTCTACTGTCCATTTAGCAGTGGACTTGAAAACAAAGGCCTCCCTCTAGAAAGGAGAGGAGTGGGATTTTCCAGCAGCAATCTAGTTGAATGAATGAAATATCCAAGGAGAAGCTGTAGTCACACAATATACAATTCTGCAGTAGATTAGAACTATACAGTCTTAAAACACAATTCAAGCAATTTTCCCCCATAAGCTTTCCTGCTGTTAAGAGCCTTTTTCTGTGCATGTTGCTGCTGCCAGAGTTTTTCATCTACAGCCAGCTCTTCTTTCCCTAACCACGTGTACTCCCAAATTGCCATCTTTTGCCACCTCCCCACCATCTGACTATTTTGCATCTACAGGGTCGCTTTAACTTGGCTTATAATGATTTTGCAGTCAAATCTTTTTCAAAAAGTTTTTGCTCTGATGGGAGCTTTGAAAATGAGAAGTTACACGGATACCAGTTTCCCTGGACACGAGTCCAGATTTAGCTCTTATAAACAAGCCAGATACCAGTTGTGAAGATTTCCTAGCCAGCTTCTTTCCCTCTCCTCACAACATATACTTCATAATTGATTTCAGCTGCTTCTTTTTGCTTTTCTTTGTAGGATATTTTCAAGCCACTATATATACCAAACAGGAAGACTTGACTGAGCTCATGCTGGATACAAGTGCCTCTGTGTCTTCCAGAGCTGATTCTATCATTTCAGCTAACTGGTTTTACATAGGAGCTAAACAGATATCCAGGGGAGGGCAATAATAGCACTCACTATTTTAATGAGGAACAGCTTGACTTATAATAACAGCATCAGCTGCACTGATCCATTTTCAGCCCCTGATGAGAACCATCAGTAAGTGCACAGCTCAAGTACGCACTGAATTTCTGGCTTTGATCTTGAAATGCATTATTGCCTGAAAAACGGAATTGATTCTCCTAGGACACTTCCTTAAGTCTAAGAAAACACAGCACACCTGTCACTGATATACAAGTTCTGTTAGCATGACAGCATTAGTGACACTGCCACCTAATAAGTATGACTAGAATTGGTTATTCTTGCATCTCTAAACCACAGAAAATGAATTGCAAACAAATAGATTGTGTGACTCTCCACACACCCCACCATGTGTTCATATATTAGCATAAGGGAATTTTCAGTGTCTCAATTTCTGAAGCTGTTACCATCTTTACCTCTAGTAAAGTATTAGATGGAGAAATAAGGAAGCTGCTTTAGACGGAACAAGTAACTGACCAAATCTGCTGCTGTGACTCCAGCTCACTTAACATAACAAGAATCTTGAGACTAGCAGTGGGAGGCTTAAGACCCCAACTATTCTGAGGAGAAAGTCCCCAGCTGCATAACAGGACTGAACCCCAAGGGAAGAATTCCACTTTAAGCTATTTCCATTGCAAATGAATAAAAGTAAAAACCACATTACTCTTGAAGCTCTCCTTCTTTGGGTTTAATTGATCATTGACATCCAGTAGTCTCTTCTCTAGCTCTTGTTTCCTCTCAGAATTAAGTTCTTCTTTTGACTTTGTTGGTTTTTTATCTGCACATGAAACAGAAGTTAACATGAAAACAAACCAGAAAGCAAATCTTGTGGGCTTTTTAAAACATCATTCATGCTACATACCCTTCCTTTGTTTCTTCCTCAAACAGGTTGCAACATATTTCTCTAGTTCTCTGAGTGTTGAAGCATTTAAAGTTTCAAAGTCTATTTCTATCTCATCAGGGTTAGAGTTCCTCAGTGCAGGTTCTCTTGACTGTATTATATGGACTACTTTCCCAAGCTTATCTCCAGGGAGTTTATTTATGTCCAAACTCAACTGTCGTTTTTCATCATAATTCATAGGTTTGGCAGCATCTTCATCTTCTGACTTACGTGCCAACAAGACCTGCTGCATAGTTTTCTTTGACTGACTGCAAGAAAAAAGTATACTGCAGTAACAGCAGTTTAAAATAATTTTACACCCACACAAGTTCCGCACACTTACATGTTTAAAGACAGATTTTTCTTAGACTTCATGTATTTCAGATTTTTCTTCTTTTGAATCAAGCTTTTTATTTCAGCTTGTTCCTTGTTCTTTCTTTTTTCACTTTTAGCCTTCCCTTTTTTCTTTTCTGGTCTAGATAAGCATGCTTTGGTCAAAACCCACAACTGCTGGTGAAGAGCTTTAAGCTATCAAAAAGAAAACAAAAAACCCCAAAATGCTGATAATCTTGGCCAACATAGGAGGAACAATAAACTGGTCCTAAATATCACAGAAAATTTGTGGCAGCTGAGTGAATTTTAATAGGATATTTGCTTTCTGAACAAGATTTATTTTCCATACTGTATTGTATCTTGGTCACAGATTATGCATCTAGAAGAGGTAGGACAGTTTGTTTTATTCAAACATTTCTAACAGCATGTGCCTTTTAGCAGTCTGTCAAGAATACCTTCCCCCACATTCAAAAAAAAAAAAAAAAAAAATCACAGTAGGGCTTTCCAGCAGCCTCTCTTCAATCTCAGGCATTTGGGATGCACATAAAGGCCTTATTCAGTTATACTTCTACAGTGTTGCTGAATTAGGCACGTGGGACTGGCTCATGAATCTTATTTTGCAATTTGAAATGGGCAGTTGGGACATACTAAGAATTTAGGAGAAGACCTTCACAAAACTTTGTTTAAACCTCAGGAACCAGAAGATGGTCAGAGGATGAGATGAGAAATCAGACACACTGAAATAACTCACTACTGTAAAGGTTGGCTTGTCCACTTGCATTTATCCTTCTACCCACATTCGTAAATTGATGATGCTAATCTGACAACGACTGAAAACTGTCTCTCATTTGACTAGCAGAATAATTGCTAATTTTCCCCAGAGTTTATATATAGAGCAACAGGTTAAAAAGTTATGTTCAAGCAGAAGCCACACCTACTGCACGCCTAATATGAAGCATGGCTTTGCTTCACTGGTTAGCATGAGCTCCTTCTTTCCTCTCTCATACTGAGCTTTGTGAAGTAGAATTTAATGACTTGCTTTTGTGTGGCTCAAAAGAGACTGAGGGTAAGAATAATGCTTTCTAATCATATGAAATAAATGACCCAGTTGGAAAAATATGCCACTAAAGTACATGTGGAATGTCTGGAGACTCTCATACCACAAGAACACAGTTTTATTTTTTAAGAACTTTGAGAGTCCTCTGAAAAAGTGGTAGGCAAGAGTAGAAGAACAATTGTTCACTAAAACCACTTTGTATTTGTTGAGGCATTATTCACTTAATATTTGGCAGTGCTTCCAAATGGGAATAAAATTCTGTGTTAAAAGTACAAGTTACTAGAATATTTTAAAAACTGATTTTTGTTGCTAAGCCTTGATATAGACCATTGAAAGGAGCATTGCCAGAGAGATCTTCAGTCACAGGCATTAAGTACTAATGCTTACTTGCTCCTGAAGCTTTTCGAGGTGCACTTTTCTCTCCTCTTCAGAGTCTTCAGATGAATTTTCTTCTGAAGAGTTATCATTACTGCTGTCACTGGAATAAGCTTCTGTCATTTCTCTCACAGGCTGTGGCAGATGATCACTTGCAACAGGTTCATCAGGAATTTTAGCAAAGTGCATTTCAAAAACATCCTGAAGAGTTAGGTTTGGGAAAAGCATATTTTTCAGATTTCTAAAAGCATTATGCAGCTACTACTTGTAGAACTACACAGCAACACAGTAGTTCAGTAATATTAGTAGATTCTACACCAGGGCCTGAGATGAACTATTCTTCTTCAAGTCTGACTTAAAAGATAACTCACCTGAAGTTTTCTTGCCATAGCAACTATTTCATGATCTGGAGAATTATGTTTGTAGCAGCTCATGAACATTAATCTAACATCTGTAGCAAATTCTTGTATATCGCTATATTCAAAGTTATCCATTTTCTTCTAGAGGAAAAGAAATTTAAAGCACATTTAGTAGACAGCACCACAATGAACTAGCAGAAAGGAGGAACAAGAATTTTAAAATATATTGTCCGGTTCAGCTTGTACCAAGACAGTAAATATTATAAAAAACATTATGGAAATACCTGCTTCTCATTTCAACATTGACTCTTTAACAAAGTTAAGAGGGTTTTTTTTCCCCCTCTTTTAAGCAGATAAAATTGTAATTGCTAGAAGGACTTTGTAGTACTAGTTTCAGCACTTGGTCAAGATGACAATGTTTGGGTGGTTTTATTTGGTTCTGAACTCAGCATCTGTTTTTGATTCTAAGCATGGTATTTACACAAAGCTTATTCCATAACAGCTGGAGTCAAACTAATGAACTAGAAATTGGGAAGTGCCCTTCATATTGTGCAAGTCAGCTTTCAAGATAATTTAGTAAACTATAAAATGGAACATTCCACCCAAAAATGGAGCTTAACTGGGCTAAGTAGTTGAACCCCATACAAATACACTCAGTGTTCACAGAGCACTGTCCACATATCTCCATCTAGAATGGGCGTTTTCCACTCAAAAGGTGAAATGTGTAAACATACAGTGTAGAAGTTCTAGGGCTCTTCACCAAGAATACTGAGATTCAGGGAAAAGCTGAAGTTGACAGAATTGCATTTTGTTTTATGGGGCATTAACAACACCACTACGTGTACAGACAGAGATAGGTAACATGCAGCATGCTTGGAGGGGCTTCATGGAGATGATAATTCCATCACTACTGATATTAGTTTGGTCAGCAGTTAAGTAGATTAGCCACTCTGGGTGGCTGCGTGTCACAATGAGACTCAGAAGAGTTTCTTCAGTGACCTTGGCTAAGTTTGAGAGACATAAACTTATCTGGTTTCTAGGCCCATTATGTCCTTCAGAGGAGAAACAGCTTTCATGACACTTTTTCAGCTACCAGATTTAAAACCTTATAATTACACAAATACACAAATTTTCCCAGAAACATACTTACTTTAATGGTTCCTAGGTCTGTTGGACATTTGGCAATGACTTGGTTCACACCAGGGGAGAAAGATGCCACATCTACAGGTTTTAAGAAAGGCCACGCATAGGCTGCATGTTTCTTTGAAAACATTTCTTTAAGTATTGCATTACAATGTTTTAGTTGTTCTGACAACTGAAACTTTTTAATAATTCCAGGTGGCTGTTGGGAATCTGAAAGGGATCTATTCAGAAGCTTATTTGTTACCATACATTCATTTTCACCTCCACGTGCTTTAGCAGCTTTTCTTTCATTAACCATTGCAGAAGATTCAACACTTGCTGTCACTATTGAAGTGCTAGGAGTTGTAGTGTCAGCCTTCCTTTTCACTCCTCTTTTTGCCTAAGAAAAAAAATATACAGGTGTCCAGAACAGTCAGAGAATGGTCAGTTTTAGATTATTTTGTGTGTATGTAGTCCAAAAAAAGTGTCAGAACTTTTACGGCTATTGAAGTTGGAGAAGAAGGCAGCAATTCCACAAGCTAAGACTAAAAACCTACAAGGTATTACAAGATCAACACACCAAGCTCCATCATAGATGTAAAGGAAAGAAGATGTACTGCATGTCAGGCTGTGGTCAGATTTTAGCCAATTGTGAAGATTCCAGGAAGCTGGCAGGTTATGAAATTACATGCAAATTGACAGCCATAGGAAGGGAAAAACTACTGCAACTCATTTTAGGCCTGGTTGAGTGCCTTATGTACATGGTTTATCTCTGTTTTTCTTTATCTTGGTTAGTATTTGGTTTGGAAGCCATATACTGTGTGCTTTGTCATCAGTGTTCAGACTCTCTGTGAGTGAAGTATAAACATACACTATAGGAGAGTCTGGCAGAAGTGCCTATTCCTCATTGGAAGAGCAAAACCAAACCTAAGTCAATACAGGAGTATTTTGCACATGATCACATACAACTCAGATTGAGGTAAACAAGAATTTGCTTTGCTTTTATGAGCTACAAACACCTTCCATTCTTGTTACACAGTGTTTTAGCAAGCATGCTGATTTTTAGAGAATCAAGCATTTGATTTACATTGAAAACACAAGAAGTTACAAAATAGAACTTAGAGCTTTATTTTAGTACTAAAACTATTATCCTTAAGGTGAAGCTTGCAGAAGTCTATATAGTAATACACCTCAAGAATGATCACCTTGAAGTTAATTTTGTTTCTTTGAGAACAACATTTTAAAACCACATTTATAAGGAAAGATGTGCCAAGCAATCATCCCAATTTCTGTTTAGTTTCTAGAATTAGTACTGGCCCAGTTATTTAGCAGAGACCTAGAAGATTTAATAGCGATCTCTTACTATCTTCTATTATAACAAACGTTTCAAAAAGATATGGCAATAAGCATGGCTTCTAAGGTTTTGCAGTCAGTGCCTGAGGAAGCAATTTCAATATCTTTCTTTCTGAAAGTTATTTGAGGAAACTTACTTTTTTTATAGAGACTGCAGCTGGCATTAAAGCAGTCATCTGAGCTGCAGACAAAGGAGCTAGTGTAACCTGCTGTCGCTCTTGAGTCATCACTGGAGGCTGCTCACTGCTTTCAGCTTGTTTCTCATTTGTGCTTTGTTCATTTGAAGTCCCAGGGTTGGGCTGCTGTGTTTCTGGTTATTTTAATACAGGACATTTTAGAAATTAGGTCTTAAATGTTGCAGTTAATTTCTTTCATGGTCAAATTGACCAGTTGTCAACATAGCCTCTCTTCTATACATGAATGACATAAATAAATGCAAACAAGAGTGTTTGTTACTTATAGCAACCTTGGTATCCTCCTCTACTCAGCACTGTTAGTGCTTCAGCTAGAATATTGTACCAATTTACACATTACTTGGCTTCAAGAAAGTGTGGATTAACTTCAGACCAAAGATTAAAGAGGCATCTTACTGCACTCTGTACATTGTAAAAATGTTCTTGCCAAGGAAAGAACCAAGTTATTTTGTACAAAGACAAAGACCAAGCAGCAAAGGGTGCAGACTGCATCATGAAGGTTCATGTTTCCTAAGCACAGATAATACCTGCATATATTGCTTAGCAATATTACAGATCTCCACCACTGAGATCCGAGAACAGTTTAGACCAGTGTTTTTCTGTATTTTGTTTGGCTGGTTAGATTATGCATGTCTTTTTCATTCTTACTCTGTTCAGTTCCCACAGATGTTCACACCTATTAGTTTATATAACACAATGCTAAGTGGCACGACAGTCTCTGAATTGCAAGTCAGTTTCCTTTTCTAAATGTTTTTTTTTTTTCCTAAGCTTCTCAAGTCTTATAGAAGTATTGCTATTTGTCTGATTGCTCTGGAAAGAGTAGAGAACACCCAAAGTGTTCCAGGGTTGGGTTGTGACAAAGAGTCTACTGCTAGTTTTCCTTGCTTAATATATTACAAGTTCAGCCTTACCTTCTGTCTTCTTTCCTTTTCTCTTTCCTTTATTGAGACTCACTAGTGTTTCTTCTGGGGGCATATGGGCTATTTTCTGCATAAACACTTTTTCTAGTTCTTCGGCCATGAACACAATGTCGTCACCTGGCTGCAAAATATGGTCAGTACAGTTCAGTCAAGGAGAGGCTGCAGTATTGGTTATCTCTTAAAACAACCAGACTAGAGAACCTTGCCCCAACAGATTGAAAAAAAGCCACCAGTACCTGAGAGGTCTAGAAAGCATTGCCATCTCTGCCCCTGCAACTCACTTTAAAGCAAATTACTTCACCACTGAAATACTCTTTCTCCCACTGTTCCATTGAAAAAACCTCCTTTACATCTGCATACTTCTACAGCAAAGGCTAGAGGCAGCAGATCTGCAACTCCCTTATTTACTCCTGTGTTCTGAAGAAGCTGTTGGAGCTCAAAGATACTAAGATACAGCCAACAAATATCCAAGCACAGGGAGGTGCTCACACATCATTCAGTGAAACTTGCTGAAGGAACAGAGCATGGCTCAGGGTTGCTAGCTTGCTAGCCTTAGACTTGTACAGCAGTGACATAGTGCTTGCTGTTTAAGAGCTCTGCAGCTAAACCTCAGAGATTTTGGATGAGGGGTCCTTGTGCAGAAAAGACTGCACTCACTTGTTAGAACAGCAAGCTAGACTTCACTTATGTGTCCTCAGTCAAACCTAACAAAAAAACCTCCCCAACATTTCAGAGAAAATATTTTCAAAAAAAATCATGAAAATGTCAACTAACTTACTGCATGTTCTAATAACCATGTGCTTGCTCTAGACATGTTTGTATCATTCAGTAGAACCAGTTACTGGTAAGAGTTGACATACCTTGTTATACATGTAGCAGTTCCAGAACATAGTTTTAAAGTCTTCAATACATTCTGCAGCTTTTGTGTAGTAATTATGTTCCAGACGCTTTTTTATGGTGCCTAAGTCCATAGGTTTCTTTACGATTGTGTAATAATCCTGTGCGTATTGAAAGAATAAGTCACCAAAGAGATACCTTAATATTAGGACATGAAGATTTTTACAGATTTAGTTATGAAAGTTAAATTGCTAGAGAGGAGAACTGCGTTATGGTAGAATCAGTATTTTATTTAAAGGAAAACATTCCCCTATAGTCATAGGTGCCAAAAAAGTGGGTGTTCAGGAAATCGTCAGCTTATATTTTGTCCTTGTCCTTCCATGTAACCTATATCATTTAAAGCCTCAATGAATATTTATTTCAATAGGCTCCAGAGCTGTACTGGTAGTAGTACTTATTCAAAATATATGCACTTCTCTTTTGTTATCTCAAAGCCATCTACACAAAGTACTGCTCCAGTTTACAGAACACAGGAAAAAGAAGCCAGACTTCAACAAAGTCTCAGTCACTAACAAAAAGAAGCTGCCAAGTTTTCATAATTGCTGCCAAATACTTTATACCTGGCTATTTTGGCTCTCCTCTTAGGGATGGTCCAGTGAAGATGTGGCAATATCACTGAAAGGCAGCTGGAATGGGAACTGTCATGATTATTTTAGTGGCATAGCTAAAACCTTGTGAGGCTGTTTCCCTAATGGTGCGTTTAAGATATTGGAGTGGAAATATCCCCACTAAGTTCACATATACATTATAATTGCAATTGTATGAAGTAACTACTACTTCTGGAGTGTTCTAAAGCTATCCTAACAATCTGTTTTGGTGAAATAGAAAAGCTAAATACACCAGAGTGCAGGCTATTTAAGTTAGCAGAACAAAAATGCAATTAATAATTAAATATTTTCCATTCTGCATCTTCTGACATTTGGAGGAGAAAGGCAAAGGGGGCAAATACTTTTATCATTCTTGCCATGGAGCCAGATGTTTGCTTCTTACTGTGCAATGATTGAACTAATGCATACTCTTAGAAGTCAAGAGGCTGCCTTAGAAATCCAGAGAGGCAGAACTGGCCTGAAGCCAGCTACAAATGTTGCCACAGCTCTGATGGAATGCCCCTTAATATTAACCTTAACTGACAGCTACTTTCAAGAAGGAAAAAAGGTAAGAGAAGACACAGAGAGATAGTCACTTTGACAGTGCTTTTGTGCAAACTGACCAAATAGGTTTGTCACAAGAAACAACCACAGATAAAGGCCTTTGTCTGTTCTAAACAGAGCCAATGAGTTTGCAGAATTAGTCTTGAAAATTTTTGAGAAATAAATATCAGTGCTTAAGCTGGTTGAGGGGAAAAAAAAAGAAAATAATCCAAGGGTATGTATAAGGGCTTTACTTAACACCTTTCTACTTATCTACCAAGAGCGGTACCTTCCAGGTAATTTGAAATACCGTTGTGCCAAAAAACAGTGTTTTCATTTGACTAAAAAACATCCAAAATTGTAGTCTAAAAATACCTCAATTAAAACTACATATCACAAGACATTATAGTAATGCACTTTGTTACAATTAAGTTGTAGCATAAATAACATGCACACAGCAGTACAGAAAAAGAATTTAAGCATCATATCTTCTATTTCATGGAAGGAGGTTCTTCCACTGTGGTATGATGAGAACCACATCTCTTTATTTCCCTATTTTTGCAGGGACATTTATTTCCTCTAGAAACTTCAGAGCATAATGATTTGAAATTGACAAATACAACAGGTCAAATGACTTCTCTGCTACAAAATGGTTCCAGATTTGACTGTTTACTTCAGGGTAAATCAGATCTGATTTTCCATCAAAACGTATTTGACACTAAGGCTGCCTAATATTAAAAAACTCAAAAGCAAAAGAAAATACTCCTAATTTGAAGTTTCAATAAATATGTCTACACCAGAAGACAAAACTGAACACCAAATACACAAACTCTAAGAAGCCTGATTAAGTATTATTATTATCATCCCTTAGAAATAGTGATTTACTAGTTTCAGATCAGAAAAATGAGCAAAAAGGCAGCATTTCTTTATGCTCTATTTCTCTATGCTTTCTCTCTGTTCTAAGAAGAACAGAGTTTTCTCATAGACTTGGGTTAATGACAGCAGTTCAATAGCAAAAATAGTCTTCCATAATCTGTTGCATCAGAAAAACTGTTTAACATTAATTGACATGATTTACATATTAATATTCCAACTCCAGAATGGTTCTTACAGGAAGATTCAGTGCTGCCGCATCTACAGGTTGATGAAACGGCCAGGAAAAGTTGTGTCTCCACATGGCTCTCATGACCACCCTCTGTAAGTACTGAAGTTGGTTTGTTTGGCATCCACTACTTTTATTATTTATGTATTCTGGTGGAGGAGGGTTAATAATGATGGAATGGTGTTGGCTTTGAACAGACATCTTTAGCGAGTTTGTATATCCACTTGTTCAAAGATCCTTATGCATTTAACCTGAAGGGAACAAACCAGAAATATTCAGTGAAGATATCTAGATTTAATACTGTTTACATGTTCACTTTTGTTTGTAGAATATCAATACTTTAACTCCAGGCATACCTTCATGTTTTAAGCAAGACATTTATTTTAAAGTGCATATTTGGATATACTGCACCCTGAGAGTCTAGGAACGCGTACTAGCTTTCTGCTAAAAAAATATTATAGCCTGCTTTTCTTAAGAGAATGAAGTATTTCATGAAGCACAAAAAAGGTCATGATAAGGTAGATAGCTGCTGTTATCAGCACACTGCTAGGACAGTGCACATGGCCCACTCTTACTACAACTGTAGTATCCCGTCAGATATTGCTGATCATACATCTCATATTTTCAGTAGTTTATTTCAGCATTCAAAAGTGTACCTCATCTGAGCTCCTGAAGCCTACATTTGAGCTAATAAGAGTGAATACTATTTACATCAACACACACCATCAGCTAAATGCTAATCCTTTCACCAAAGTATCTATCTTAGAAGGGAAAAATTCAGTCACATATAGGATCTGCCTCTCCTATAAAGGGGCCAACATTAGAAGCAAAGTTCTGAGGTAGTTTTAAGTACCTCACAACCCAGCCAAGTCCATCATACACTATTTTCAACTACTAGGACACACTATCATTTTTTCCTGCTTCTTTCTGCCAAGAAACCCACACTACATGATATCAAGTGCAAGCTGTTCACCTTCCCCAGCCGAAGCTCTGAGGCTAGAAATGGATGACAGGAGTAAAAGAGTACAGTTTGAACTTAGCAAAGAATCTTATAGCAACAAGCAAATAAATAACAACATTTAATACTTAAACAAGAACATAATATAATGTCTAATTTCTTGAACATTCTGTAAACCAGTACAGCAGTCTAGGAAAAAAGCTCAAACTTGGCATCAAGAGTGCCAAGAAAACCAAGAAATTGAAGTTTTGTGTACATAACAGTGTCTTAGGCCTAGATGCTTAGCTTTTAAAACCTTAATTTATGCTGTGGAAACTAACTTCTATGCTAACAAGAGCTGAGACTGCATCTTCTAAAGACAAAAGTCTGTGTTTTGGTCAATCCCTTCTTTACTACCGCCCCCTCCATCTCCCCACTCACATAAGACTCCTCTGCATCTCAAGATAAAACTTATGTTTGCATACTGAAGCAGAAGTGTGCTAAGACTCCAACCAGTTAAGTTGTTTGATATTTTTCAAACCACCCCTTCCCAGCCCCGTGTGTCCTCGAGCTGCTGAATCAGGTCCCAAAAGTCATGTAGTCCTAAAAAGATAAGCCTTGAGTGTTTTCTTAAGATCCAGTTTAAAGTTTTTAGCTAACCTGATAGAGATGGGCTTTAGTTTAAGAATAAAAAGCAAATAGCTCACATTAATTACATTGCTAGAGAAGTCAAGGCTTTTGGCAAGATATCACATTTTATGAGAATCAATTTTCATTCCCTTCTTTTCTTGTAAGAAGATATTATTTGCTATCAGTGAGTGCTCTCTAAAAGCCTGCATTAAAGAACCTGCTGAAAAGACAGCTATTTCCTCTTGTTAAAGTTCATTATTACAGCATAAAACTTGTATACACCATATACTGCTCAAGGATAGCAGCTTGGAGAAATATTAACATACCACATAAAGGATAAAGGCAGACAGTCTACCAGATTATACACACTAAGAAGATTCCATTCTTCAAAGCCTTCAGTGTGATTAGCAATAATCATACTGAAGATTCATAAAAAAACCTGGAACCTCCCTTATGTAAATATATTAATTATTATTTACCTTAGGCAAATACATTAAGATTATACAGAACAGAGCACAGCCTTCTTACTGCAAATAGCACAAGCTCTTCTTTCAAAAGGACAGCTGTCCCCATAAAACAATATTTCTGTATTTTTAGGACCTCTCTTAGGATACATCCAACAAACCTTAGTTTTAAAGACAATACATATAAAGTGTTGAGAAAACACTCACATGCAGCCACCACCATAACCAACACCACCCACTCTTGGGCAATTCAAAAGTAAACTTCCACTCTCAAAGCAGAGCAGTCATCTTTTTTACTTTAATTTTAGGGAAAGCCACAACTTACGTATTTCCTCCCCTTCCAAAAGACAAAGGAAGAAGAGAGCTCTAGAAGGCAGACAGGGTAGCCTTTATCACCTACTCACACCCCCATTTTATTCTCTAGCAATAATTCAGTCAAACACCTGCACCTGTAACTGAAACCTGCCCTATAAATGGTTCTCATTGGGAAGTTATCAACATAAAATAGGAACAGCTGCTAAGGGCTAAAGCACACTTGATGGTTACTTATGCCAGACCTCCTCTCTTGGTAGTCAATAAGAGAGGGAAGAGGGATGCAAGAAGGAGAGTGGATATTCTTAGATAAATTTTGGGTTGATTTTTTTTTTTATCTTAAGTTCTAATTCTTAAATTCAACATGATGTAAATGATTATGTTTTATCAATTATCCTGGGTTATGGTATAAGAAGATTGTATAACTAGTATGTCTGGTTAAGAGTGGTACAGTATTTATATTATCCTTTACCCCACAGATTCATTAGTTAAATTAAAACCCAAATCTATTTAGTAAATTCACAGTGGTATAAAAATGAGGACCAGTTGTTTCATAATAAATTTTGTTTGTTATCAATAAAACTACAAAGACTTGGAATTTAGCCAGCTTATTTTGAATTTTGGCTATTGACTAAGCATTTGTTTCTCTCAGTACACTTAAAAAAGCTTCAACCCCCGCATGCTTTAGTAAAAGGGAGGTCTGCAAATTCAAATTTGTATTTAATTCGTTGTTCCATTCATGTGTATGCCCCAATTTGGGATTAAAACCTGCTTGGATTCTTATCATGAAAGTAATTAATCTGCATACTTTTTAAATTTCCCTTATTCTTTTTCACCAAGATGTCCTGGTGACTTTGAGACTGTTGCTTTGAGGCTGCTGCATCAGCCTCACAATGCATGAAACAAAACCAAAATTGAAACCTTGTGATTGAAGACTTTGATTAATTTTAATTTCTAAAATTTGAATTGTATTTCCCAAAAGCATTCATGTACAGCATGTTAAAATTAGTGAGAGCACTTAAAGCACTACTTCACCTGGTGAATGCTGTGTGACAGGACCCGTAACTGTGCAAGTAACAAATACTTTAAGAACCACTGGAAACAGAGTAACAGGAACTGAAGGTCCCCACAAATAAAATGTGATTACAGGAGTCAGCTTTGCATCACAGAAATTGAGGTTAATGACTACAGCTGTATGTCTAGGCCAAATACAGCTCTTGGATAGCACCTTGGATTTGGACTAACTCTACTAACTCCAACAGAGTTGCTGTAGGTTTTCATCAGGGCAAATGATAGCAAAGTGTCATTTCCCTATGCTGTTTGTCTAATGCACTGTATCATTTTTCTAGATATTTGTAACTTTGTTCATCTGAGACACTATGGCAGAGTATCCAAGAAAGTTGTTCAAACACATACAGGAAGTGACAGTGAAAAAATTTCATCCATCCCAGAAAGCTGCACTATTCCTGCTTGCTTTCTCCCTCATTAGATTATTCTCACACCTAGAGAAATCTCACACTTCAGTCACTCAGCCTTCAGTAAGTGTCCAACCAAGGCTATTGCAGAATACCCTGACTGGGGTATTCTGCAATCACCTCATTAAGCTTGCAGCTACCTATTTCTCTCTCTGAAAATGGATTTCTAAACTCTTTCATTGCAATTGAGTCAATTATTTCTGATATTCAGCCTGTGAGATGCTCCCTGTACCACTGCTGTGGTTCTCCTGGCCTCCACCAGCCTGCAAATAAGCATCCTCCTCTTCCTTGCTCTGCCTTCTGGCATTTCAGCTTCTCACCCAAAACAAACACCTCCCTCCATCTGCTCTGCTCCTGCCTGGTCTCATTGTTCATTGGACTGGTAAGAAGTATCTGCTTACTCCTTGGGTCTTCTAAGTTTTTTCTTTTCCCATAGTTTCTTATTAATTACGTCCTCAAAATAATTTCACTCTGGTCGGGCCTTCATTTTGATGGCCAGCTTGTTTCTGTGCTTTCAGAGATCATACCTGGATGTGGATGTGGGGGCAGCTCTGCTTTGAAAGGGAGATATCCTGTGAAAACATCCATTCCTCTGTAAACTGAGCAGGAAAAGAAGCCCTCAGTTACTCGGCTTCTCTGTATAGGACTTTAATGCATTACTCTGAAGAGTTCAAGTACACGTCAGTTCTTTGTCCCATCCCGTGACCTTTGACCATCTCACAGAGAGAACAGAAAACAAAATTTCAAACTCCTCTGATGTGGAAAAGGGAACTCTTTTCATTGTGTGTAAAATGAGCAGGATGAAATTCTCAGCATGCTTTTCACAACCAAAGATTTAAATAGCTTGCCAAGGGAAAATGACTAGCTTGTTCAGTATATTTTTGTACTCCCCAGGATGTTGATACTCAATATCAGCACTAAATCTGTGGTTATTAGAACTAACTAGGGTGCAAAGAACAGAAACAAAACAGTTTACTGTCTGAATTGCTCTTATTTTTCTTCATGCAGTGCCCTTTATAAATACATCAGGAAATAAGCTGTTCTTTTCTAGGAAGTTCTCTAATGTTTTCCTAAAGCAACAGTACATGATAAAATCCTACTTGTTTAGCCATAAATTAGGGATCTAATTTCTGTTACACAGTTATGGTGTGGCTGTGCTGCTGTCACATGATTGAATCCAGAGGATGTGAGTGGCCTGTCCATGTGTGTCAAAAGGTTTTGGTGCTCTCCATGCTGTCAATCTCTTCCTTGTGCTGTATGAGAAACTGAGGGTGGAAAAGATGCATCCACAGCCTTGTCTGCTTACTGACTTGAATTTGTTGAAGTAATTTTCTTACAGTTGTTTGAGTCCCTGAGAAAACAATCTTTTTCTGAGCATAATTTGAATTTTTAAATCCTCCCCGGTGGTGGCTTTGTGCAAGCTGAGATGGCTCTATATTACAGCTGGCTAGGATATTGTACATTTATTAATTTTATTAATTACTGTGCCTCAGCTGAAACCTAAGAACTTCTTGAACAGCTTTAACAAAGTTTCAAGCTATTATGTGCTCATACCCTTCATGATCTAAGCTAACCCAAAGCAGATCGGACTAAAATGAATTTCAGCACAGTCATTTCCATGAATAAAATTGGCTCAAAGTTATGCTTGAAATGCAAAACATGAGGTGATGGTCGAGTAGTTACATCCCCTAGCTATGTGCCTGATTTCTCTGTGAGAGATTATACCCTAGCAGCAGAATTGCATCAATTTATACTTTTATGCGTTCTTATCCTTTCATATCCCAGATCGTTCACCAGGTTGGATTGGAGATCCTTAACAAAATACTTCCGTTTCCTGATTATGTCCAGTGCCCCACGCTGTTCCAGCGTTGTGCCAGTAGATGTCGGCACAGAACCGATGAAAGCTTGTTCTGCTTGTTTCAGGGTAATTCAAATCAGCAGTCCTGTGTCTTTGGCCTTAACTGTTAATATCAGATGGCTTGTTTAGAACATCAGAAAGCATGATGTCACTATTCAGATATTGAACATATGACCAGTGCGACATTTGCACACTTGGTGACATTTGTAAAGAGAGAATTCAGACTAAATTCACTGTGATTGAAAAAGCAAAGCCAGGTAGTCAGTTATTAAATTTTAAGGAAAAAAATTTCAAGATCGGACTCTGATTCCAAGTTGACTCTGATTCTAGATTAAGCTAAGGAGCCAAGGGAAAGGAAGCACCATGTTGCAGAGGGTGGTAGTAATTTGTGGCAACCTCTGTGCTGCCAGAAACAGAATTACTGGAGCATTCAGGGGAGTTCCTGCCCCAGCAAACAGGTTATCCCTGTGAGACAATGTGAGGAAGGGATATGCTTGCTGTTGGGATTTTTTCTTTCCTTTTCTTAGAAGTATAGGACTAGTTTGTATATGTTTATGGCTGTAGTTTGTTTGTGTTGCTGGAACAGCATTTGCAAGGCAAACCTTTGACCACTGGTCTTTACAGTAACAGGGCACTGTACATACGACCACCTGCTGGAACAGGAGGAGCTGGATTTCTCTCCACACTGTGCAGGCAGGCGCTGTAGCACTGTCTTTGCTGGCTTTGTGGCCTCTGCTCTCCAGGCAGACAGAAAGACTGATTACATGCTCTTGGGACATGGTCATGCTTCAGGGTGTTCTGTGTTTGGTAGGCAAGCATGCATGGGACAGAGTCTTACCTTCAGAAATTTCTGCTTCAGGGTTAGAACCATGCTATTAGTGCATTCCCATACTTCCCATAGTGCTGTCTCCTGAGGGACTTTCTAGGTCCACCCCAGAGATTTTAGTGCCTCAGACACAGAGCTGTGTTGAGTAGGTCTGTGGTATGGGAAAGCTTGCTGTGCCCCGTGAGGCAGTGACTTTAGCCCACTTTCATATCCTGATGGCAACCTTTTCAGTCTTCTCTGACATTCACTGGACTATCAGCTGACCATGCTTACTGTTGGCAGAGGTGCTCTTCTCACCTTGCCTGGGGACTTTGGGACAGGGACCTTGCTGGTGAGGCCACTGTCACCAATGGCTTTGTGCTTACTCAGCCTGGTGGAGCAGCCAGCTCCTGCTGCTCCCTGACACTAACCTACTGCTACCAATGGGCAGCTTATCACAGGCTGATTTATCTTCTATAGATTACAAATCAAAATTTAAAAATACATGTATACATTAAAATTAAAATTTGTCTTGGCAGTTCAGTTCTCTGTACTAGGACCATGGAGTCTGTTAAGTGATTAATGATGTGTCTCCTCAAAATTCATGAAGAATTTCTACATTATTTTCAGAGGTTAGGCTTTTGAACTGATAAGTGTATTATAGATATATCTGCTCCCACTTGGTCCTTAAAAAGAGAAAATGGATACATCAACTCCAAGAAAACATTATTCCTTATTTTTGCAGACTGTGGACTAGGTCAGTGCACTGTTGTGGATGTCAATACAATAAATTCAGGAAAGTTGAGTTGCACAGTTCCAGTGTCTTTAGGAGATTAACTGCCTGTTTGTTTAAAAACTTGTTTCTAGTGACCTTGCTCCTTACCATGTGTCTTTACTTTTTTTTTTTTTTTTGGCGGCAGGGGTTCCTCACTACTGCCACTGCTCAAGGAATTGAACTTTTTAAACATCACAGTACCAGGGACAGTAGAACTGGCTGTAAATATTTGACAGTGGCAAGAGGGTGATTTTGTTGAACTGCACAAAGGTTGATGCTGGTGACAAAAATCCATTTAGGTACCAGTGTTCTCAGAGCCCTCAATTAGACTGAGCTAACAAACTCTACACTGTAGACCCAGAGGTATTTTTATATGGTGCATTTTCGGGAGCCTGCTTGCTTCGGGAGCTGATACGGGCGACCAGAAAGTCCCATAGTTCCTGGGGCTTGCTCAAGATAGGTGGGGAATTCAGATATACCCTGCCTACCTACCTCCAAGTGGCATAGGAAGAGTTTCTGAGGGGAGCTATAATGGCTTGAACACTTTCAATAAATTTTTAATTAGATTTAACTATACAACCATCAGTTAACTTGTCACAGGCTTTATGGATTTATAGGTTTAGGGAGGTTTTTAGGTATTAAGTGACCATATTTTTACAGGCTTAATAGGGCTTTAGGTTTTAGATCATTGCGACATTTTGCTTAAAGCTTAGTAATTCGTTCCTTGGTTCTTCTGCATGTGCAGAACCCATATAGCAATGCATTTTAATAACAAACCAAATCAGTAAGTATTCAATCAAAGCCAACAATCTTAAGCCTACTAGATACTTGTTCACATACAGAGAAAATAACACAAGTGAAATGTGATTTTAAAAGATCTGTACGTTTATGTGCTCAAAACATTTAAAAGCTATAGTGAAATTATGTGACCCCCTAATAATTAGAGCAATGAAGGTCAGTCCCATTGGTAGCGGATGTCTGAAGAACTCTGCATTCCCAGACCTGAACAATTCTTATAACTGCTTGTGTGAAGTGGCTTGAAGCTGAGCATATGGATGCTGGTGCTTCAGAACGGTGCACCGGTATTGAAGCTGGTAGAAAAGCCACTGTGAAACTGTGTACAAGCTCTTGTCCCCAGACTGGTGACTGATTTCACAAGCATGAGGTCCTGCTCCTAAGCCTCTATCCTTGTGCAAGGTACTTGCCCTGTTGTTTCTGCCTGTGCATTCTGCATCTACTTCTGTGGAAAACTTATCCAAGGCCTGCTTGATTCTTCTCCATTGCCAAACACTCCCTGCTTTGTGCATGTCAGCAGCAGCTCTTGCTATTAGCGTCTACAGGCACATTATGTTAAGGACAGTTTAATAATGTTAGAACTTGTCTTCCTCTATTGCCAGTGCTGGTTCTAACTTTGTTTAAGGCCAGAGAAGTCCTGGAGAGTACAACAGTTGCTAAAATACCATAATGGAAAAAAAGAACTAATATTTGAGGCCAGTGGGAATATTCCACCTCTCTGCGCCAAGGAGCCTGTGAAGGGAGCAGTGTATCAGCAAATGGAGAGGCTTAGTATGTGACCAGCCCAGGCCTCGGGAGTTTGCCCAGTCCAGAAATCTGACAGCCTGTCCCTGCTCTTGCTCTAATAGGTAATGCTGACCAGCATTATTTATTAGGGAGGAGGAAGGATAACGCAACGCCGCACTGGGATGCAGATGCTTGCTATCAGAATGGCTTCTCCTCCTTCATCCTCTTAGCTATGCTCTACAAATAAACGAGGAAGGATAAACAGCGTGGATTCACAGCTCTGTTCTTGCAATATTAACAGTCCTCATGGGAAATGTTTATCACTGTATCAGTGTGGTGATATGTGCCTTTTCCAGGCGCTCTGGTGTTGTGATAATTAAAGCTACAGTCTGCAGAAAGGGAATGAGGAACCTCACATGGGAGGAAATGAGAGAGAGGTCCTTGCTGCATCCCACTCTTGCAGCTAGGACAGTCCCAACTTCTGCGTGTTCTTGGCCACTGCCTGAAGCTGAACAATTTCTACAGGGACTTTGAACTCTGAAGGTGGCAAAGGAGAACAGACTGCTCAGGTGGAGAATGCATCCTGAGAGCCTCTGACCCAGCTTCAAGGGCTGAAATGCCTTTAGCTGGAATGGGGAGGGGAGTGTATGGAGGGGCATGTTTCTGAGAGTGAGAGGTGGCAGGATTCAGGACTCTAGTACTCAGTGAGAACAAATAATGAGACAGAAGAGAAGGGGATTTTGGCACAACCTTTCTTTTTTTCTAATGCAAAATGGAGAGATTTTTCAATAATATAGTAATACTTTAATAATTATGTGGAGGACTTACCCCTCCAGCATGAAACTGCGCTATGCATATTTGGTTTTCTTCACGGGAGGGTCAAAGTATGTTAAAATAATCTTTAAAAAAAAAATTGAGGCTTTTTGAGGGGGAGAAAAAGCTGAAGGCAAGTAGTAGATGGGAAAACTGGGTTTTTTGAGATAAATGGCTGGCTGGAGTCAGTTTAAGCTTAAACAAGGGCAATACAACTTGTGTAAGACTGACAGCAGAGCCTGTTTATCTAACTTTTGTTTATTATTATCTAACTTTCTGAATTTCTAAACCTCTGTTTAAACATATTTAGAATTCCCATTTCATTTTCGCAAGATGCTGTATTTTGCATTATGCATTTGGCTGCACTGCATGTGCAGGGGTTACAGAAAAGGCATTATATGTACATTAGTGCTGTACCTTTATATTTATCTACATGCCAAGATTAATCCAAGATGCAGTAATGTTTTGCCCAGAGCAATTGTACCAATGAACCTTAACCCTGATCTTAAGAGACTTACTCTCTGTTCCTGTGACAGTTTGTTTATTCTTCACTTCAGGGCCTCTTTTGAGCTAAAACAGCCATTAAGAGCAAATTGTTCTGGACAGCTTTTCTGCCTCCAAGTAACAAAAACTGTGCAACTTATTTTCATTTCTTCCTATACCTTTTCCAGGTGGTTCTTACAAACATAAATCCACTGTGGTATCCATCCAGCACTGGAATGTTCTAAATGCAGAGAAATTACTCGACTCATTAACAGTGTGACCTTTCAGCATTCTCTATTTGTAAAAACTGCATGCAGGGCACAAATCCCACTGTACTTTGTGTACATATTATTGTGAATACAATGTGTACAGTGTCCATATTGAAGGAAAAAAATGCATCCAGCTATTTTGTACATTTTTATCTGTTTCTGTAGGTTCTTGTGCTGTGTGAGTGCCAGATGAAATTAAAGCTGTATTGTAAAAGAATGTTATGTTTGAAGAATTTAGTCCTAAAACAGATATACCCCCTGTAATTCTGTGGAAGGTGTAAGTGCTCTGTATTTATTCAAGCATTTGATTAATCCAATTAATTAACTTAATAATTCAAATCAATAATCTCAAAAAATGACCAATAATTTTTTCCTATATTAAGCAGAAAATAGCTTTTTATTCCTTATAAACAAATATATTATCTGTGAAAGGGTAGAAGAAAAGAATTGAAAAGGATTGTTTGCCTGTAGTACAGTGGAGATATCAGGGGAATACTGGAACTTTTGTTAAAGTTAATAAGAGCTGGATCAAACCTAGGATTTCTTACAGCTCTCATGAGGCATCACAGCTCTTCACTTCACTAATCAAGAATTAAAAAGGAATAATTATGAACTATATCTTTCTATTCACTAAAGAAGAAATAACTCCCAGGTAGATTAAACATGGTAAAAGTTGCTTTATGAAACCTTTTTTAATTAACCAGATACCTTACATTATTTCAGGTCCTGCTGTTCTGTTTCTTCTCATAGGAGGACTACTGAAATGGAAAAGAAGGTCAGTTTAGTAATATAAAACTTACTTTGAATTATATCTAAAATGAAAAGTTAATCAGAAATAAAAGTATGAGTTTCTGTCAAGTTAAAATCTCAGGCTGGCAGTGCAAATAGGTTTAGAGTAGAATAATAAATTAATTGCTTCCCTTTGAAAACATATTTTGTTGAATTGCAGTTGCAACATAATTTTTGGAAGATTCTTAGAAAGGAGGTAGAATTTTTTTGTTTGTTTGCATTTTCACAGAGATTTTTCTATGTCTGCCACAGAACAGAGACAGCAGTTACTTCTGTATTATGGCAAATACTCTTCCTTTCTGTTTGCATAATCCTAACATAACTAAGACATTTCACTGCTTAGAATAAGAAAAAAATACATGGACAGATTCACATGTATAATGGTTATGTGATTATGGATTTTTTTTAATAGAAGTATTCTTATTGCTAACATTGATTGAGGTTTCTATCTTGTCCCCTCTTTCACTTTATTAGAAATTATGATCTAGGAGAATATGAACAAGTGAAAAATCTGATTTACTGTTTCATATTCCATCTCATTAATTTTAAAGCTGCATAATTGTGAACTACAGTAATACTTTCACACAAATTTATTTTTATGTAGATGAATAGCTAGACTGAGGAGCTGGAGTCTTACAGGATACTTAAAATAGTCTATGAACACTCTGTCCTACATGAATGGTAAATTTTGAGAAGTGTGAAGTGTTGATGGATGCGATGAACAGACCTAGGTTTGAGCTTCACTACAGCTGCTGCAGTTTGTAAATATGAGGCTTGTGGCAGCTTACTCTTGCAGAATAAGCACCTGCTTGTTGTTTGTTACCAAACAAATGAAACACTGAGAAGAATCTCAGACTGGTTTCTCCGTGCAAAATCTGCTTGAGTTCAGGTATTATTGTCCTGTAGTGAGGATATGAGGACAAAAGTACAATTTACCACCTGAAGCAATCTTGTCTTGTCTTGTATGATTTTACACAGAACATATACATTTCTCAGGTGGTGCTCAGTTAGCTGTAGCTTTCTGCAAATTTATGTAGGAACATAAATAATTCTGATAGTTCATGAAATATGGATAAAGGCCTATTCAATACTTTCTTTTTTTTTTTTTTTTGAGGCTCTTGGGAAACCTAAATTGAATTGTGTTGCTGAAGTTCTTTTGAATACATATTCTGTAAAATTTTTAACGTGCCATTTACTGTTCCATTTATTTGAAATAGCTTTCAATTCTTTCAGTGTTCCTTCCTGATGAAAAATTTTGGCAAATGCCAGTCCTCATTTGTACAAGGTTTCCAACAAGGGCTATTGGACATGTCCTAAAATGATTAACCTCAGTGCTGGAAACATTTCACTTTTCTGTATTGCTACTTCTTGTTAATACAGAGAGAAACTGTCTTCTGTTATTGCTGGGCAAAATGTTTTGCCTCTAAGTAAAATTATAGAGATGTTATTTGTCTGTTTGACATCTATGAATACAGAAAGCCCAGTGCTGCTGCTTGCAAGGCATCCTCAATTCCCTGTGTGCACTCACGCAAGGGGCTTTCCCTGCATCTCATCACTGTGCCCTGTGAATGTAACAGGAACATAAAAGACAGAGTATCTGTCACAGATGTTCCTAAGACTCCTGCTGCTGCTATGTCTTTCTTGCCCCATATTCCAGCAGACTACATCAAGATTAATTTGGTCAAAAAAATTATGAAAATGCAGAAAAGTTTTTAAATTGAGAGAGGTGAAAAACTTCAAATAAGATAAATATATATCTTAGAAAGATAAGATGTGCCATAACTTACCTGGTTTTAAAAAGTAATAGCAAATGTTGCTAAGAGAAGGAATGGCTGTTCACTTTATCTTACAAAACACAATGAATAAGATAGACATGAAACTGAAATGTTTTGCCTG
Organism: Rhipidura dahli; assembly: GCA_013399225.1. Lineage (NCBI taxonomy): Eukaryota > Metazoa > Chordata > Aves > Passeriformes > Rhipiduridae > Rhipidura > Rhipidura dahli. Next base: position 1,021,348 of record VXAC01002933.1, on the reverse strand, counting down.
CAAAATTGAAAGGAAGTTTTTCATGCACTGCATATTGTCCTTGGGGAAATTATTATTTCAACATATGGTTTGATATCTAGAGTTCACTGGGATTTAGAAAAAGAGTCGACCATGAATAAAACTCAACAAAACAAAACTAAAATACATCCTTACTCAGATTTGACATACTGTTAAGTAAAGAATTAAGTATTTTAGAGAAGAGATAAACACTCTACTGACTTATGGGGTCTAGAAGAATCTTTACCTGAGGCGGGTGTGACCTAACTACCTCTTGCAAAACACCTTGAAATTTTATGAAGCAGCTGTGGTCAAGAGCAAAGCTGTGCACCAGCTGAACCATGGGCCTGATCCAGCACAACAATGCACTCCAACTGCAGTAATTCCCCATGATGTAGAATGTGGTCCTCATGGTGCCCTCACACCTATTGGCTTTAGTCTGCATATGTTTCGTAGGTCATATGATGTAAGAAAAGTCCAGCTCAACCTCCTACACTTCACTAGCTTGTAGAAGCACCAAGGGTTAAAAGCTGCTACTTCATTGTTAGGGCCTTTAATGTAGCTCAAGTTGGTCAGGTACAGCAGTGCTGCTGGTTCCCATGCCGCTGGTGAGGAGCCTGAGCTCCTGCTGCTCCTGCCAGGAAAGCCGTGTCCCTCTGAGGGGCAGGGCACTGCCAGGTACCCCTCTGGCTGCTTAGGGCTGGGGAAAGGAAGTATTGGGCCGTCTTCTGCTGACCTCCAACACAGGGGTCTAGGTGACTCCAGGTGTGCTTTTCTTTCCTTTTATGCTCCCCTTTCAGCAAACCTGGGTGCCAGACACAGCTGATGCTTCTGCACACACTTTGGTGTCTTTTTGCTGGAAAAAATGTTGATTGGCATGCTAATGAAAATCTAATTGATGCAGTCAAATTGTCTCTGATCCTGAAGTACACGTGATGACAGACACTGTAAACAATTTATTTTCATGTGTAAAGGAAATACATCAGCTCCAGTGTGCCCCTGATTTACATGAAAGACACTATTAAGAGTTTTGTCTGATAATTAAGAATTAGCATGAAGATCAACTGTTACTTTAATTTATACAAATAATTTCTATGAAATGGCTACTTTGAATAAGACTGTCTGAAGTTCAAACTTTGGAAGTGCTTTCCAATCAACGAGGTATTCAGCATTCTAACATTTACTGCTGAAATATGATTAATTATATGTTACACTTTACTGTGAAAACTGGATACACTTAAATACAGATACACTCTCTTCAATGTATATGAGCTACCCAACCTGGATGCTTTTTCATTCTCTTTTTAGCAGAGAATTTCATATGTTCTAAGTGAAAACTCTCATTTTTTCTCCTTACTGTTCCATGTCTGAATTCAAATCTCTCTCCTGTAATACCGGGTGTGGTTTTACTTGCTTTATCACTGGCATTTCCAATAGTTTTGTGGTGATTTCGAATCTAATGCTAAAAACATCCCATCTCTAAAGTAATGGCAAAATTATAAGAAAACCTGAGTGTGTTACTACTAAATTAGGCCTGTTTTACCCTCTTTGCACCTCCCTGTCCCAAGGGCTGAAGTTGGCTGAGCCACAGCTAGTTCAGAAGAGAGGCATATTTACAGTCTTATGCAAGGGGCTTTCATTCTGCATATGTTACAAGTAAGAGCTTTGGACACATAGGAAGATCCTAGAACATTACTCTGACATCTGTAAGTGATTATTGGAAGTTACATTCCTGGTTGAAGGATCTCTCCAACTCCCCCTCCTCCTCTTCTCCCAGATCTCTGCTGGAAGAAAAGCCATTCTCTGTATGTTTGAAGAAACTGGTTCTGAATCTCTGATAGTAGGTACATTGATAATCCTTATGTTAGAAGTCCCGTCTTGCTCCTAAGTATCAACAATGGCTGAGCAACATGACAATTACTGTGATAACAGAAATAAAAAGACTAACTTTTGGTAGAGCATATTGTCTTGTGAACATATGCCTAAATGCTAGAAGTCACAGGCTCTTTAATCTGAAGTGGCCTAATTCAAGCACTCGTGTCAATGTGTGAATTTTCCCAATAAGCAGAGCTATCAGAACCTTGGCTGAGTTATGCACTATCCCTTAAGGAAGAAAGGCAGCACCCTACAACATAGTATGCATTTTTTTCTTTGCTTATTCTGGCCTGAGTCTCATCTTTGTTTGAGTCTTGGTCTTTGGCTAATGTTTGTTTGCTTGTACCACTAGGAGAACTGAATCCATGCAAACTGAAATAGTGAGGGGTTCCAACTTGCATCTCTCCAGGCAGATGATCTCATCATGGTTCTTGGCAACAAAACTTAGACACTCAAGCAATTTCATTAACTCTGAGGGGAACAACTTATTAATTGTTCGGTACATACATCAGTAATGGTTGAACTGGGACCTCATGAAGATATGCATTATGGATAAAGTTCCCTAAGAACTTCACTGGCACACATGGGTAAGATGATACCCTACATTAGAGCACCACAATAATCCATGTGCTGTTCTGGCATGAAGAACAAACATAAGGTGATACTAAAAGTAGTAAAGTCAAACCACTTTGTAAAAGTTGGGTTTGGGTTTTTTGGTTTTGTTTTTTTTTTTTTTTTTAAGGAAAAAGAGAGAGCACGGTAATTAGATATTATAATGAAAATGTTTTGTAAAATTTCTCAAATTAGCTGTCAAGCTAATGTAAACTCTTTTTTCAGATCCACAAATAAGATTAAATTCATGTTTACTTTTTAAAAAATAAATTGACAAGAAAAATATTTATGTGTAATCGGACCAGGTTTCATGTATGCTGAAAACATGTAGTAGATAAGTGTGAAAGACTTGCAGGCAATTTTTATGGGCAATTGCTTCTCTTTCCATATATGCTAACTTAAAAATCAAAGTGTAGCACATTTCTACAGTGTATAGTTGATCAAAATATAATAAAAATATAAATAATTTTGAAATAATAATAACAATTCTCAGAATAATGCTTATTCTTTAGAACATGTTACAAGGACTGTGAGAAGCAGAAGAAGGGGCAAACTAAAAAAAAAAGATTGCTTACATTTACATAGCTAATTTAACAGTGGGCTTATATAACACTTTCCTTTCTGGTGTGTGATATGTCCCACATGCAGGATCTGTATTTGTTGGCAGATGGAAAATGGGAGCAGAGGGAAGTGTTCCTCATTTAAACAGGTCTGCTTTCCTTTTTTTTTCATAATAACCAAGAAATAAGCTATCCTTTCAGTGTGCTTGGCTATATGTACTTTGCTGCTTAAAATGGCCCTGAGTGTATTAATAGTATAGCGCAGGATTCAAATATTATCAGTTGTGGTGGGTGTGGGAGTGAATGCCTCATAGTTGGTTTTTGGAATACATACCATGGGAAATCTCTTATGAAATAACTGTTACTTCACTCAGTGTGGTCCATTCCAAATGCTAACCATTTACTTGTCAGATATTTTTCATGAGCCTTGCAGATAAGATAGCTCTGTGGGGATTGATTTAGCTGTGTTCAGAAAACTAAGATCTCACTAGAGATGGGGAAACCACCCCACCTATCTTTCAATTTGGTATAGAATATTAACGAGGGGAGTGTTAGTCTCTGGAGCTTCATCCCACCCTTCAACACATCAGATTCATATTAGCAATAGTTATTATCTAGAAGGGTGACTCACTGTCAGCTGTTTTCATTTTTGCTTATAGTACCCTCGAGCAAAATGTATACGTAAGTAACAATTTAGATTTTCATTTCTGTATTTTATAGCAGTGAGGCTGGTCACAATACCATAGTAACAGTTGCTTTGCAGTTTCACTTTTGACAGCATTTGATTCTTTGCCATAGCGGACGTGGTTAAAAGGCTTGCTTGTGGTAAGAACTGGTAAACCTGCAATTCTGAATAATTAAATGCTATTATTTTATTGAAAGAACTTAAAAGAAAACATTTGTCTTTATTTAAATAAAGGCAAGTATTTACAGAATAAGTAAATAGAAATATTCAGTACATTATTTTGCTTCAGTATATTATATTCAACAGCATGTGCAATGTGTAAAGACAATTTTACAGCTTCTACAGCTGTTCACCACATGTGGGGCTGCATGGCGAAAACAAATATGAGCTATGAACGGTCCCCAGCTTATGCCCCTCTGAGAGATGTATATGGTTACAGTAAAAAAAGTACATATAGTGTTGTTAATAAAATGCTAATAGTAACCAAGGTCTAAGTTTTGAGTAATACCACAAGCCTGCATTTCAAAAACTACACACAGAACAAGAAAATTCAACTAAACTGCTGAATAGGTTGGTTTGGACTCCTTTTTTTTGCCCACAGAAATTCAACAAATAAACAAAAGTCAACATGGGCCTCAGTATTACTACTTAGGGCAGGATTTGCTCTCAAACATTAACTGCATGTCTTGTAATTAAAAAAGACAGCAGCCCAGTCAGATGTTTTATCTGTCTTTTGCTACCTTGACCTAACAGATGCTAACTGCCTTTCTGCTGGATGAATGGTTTCATTTGTTGCCATTGTACTTTTTAACATAAAAGGTAAAAGAAATGTGTTGCATCTGAAAAATCGCTTTTCATTTTGGTAAAAAGCAAGTTCTTTCAACCTATGGTAAATAAGGCTGTTTTATCATGAAAGTATGTGGGATTTATTATGTAGCTGTTAAGAAATTACCTTTGTAATCCCTTCTGCACTTAAGAGAATTTGTTATCTTTTAAATTTCTAACATTAAGCCTTTTTAACCAAGGAATTCAGTGGTTTTCTCTTCAGGGATCTGAGCTCCATCCCTTACAATGAAATAGAACTGTGGTTGAATATTTTTACCTTGAAGAAGTAAAACCATTTACAAAATACAGGTCAGCACAACACAGAATCTCCTCTGGTGTATTTGCCTCACACATACAAACATGGATATGTAAGGTTCCAAGCCTAATGGAAGAATCATTTGTGTTTTGTTTGAGAGGAGAAAGAGGACTGGGGAGAAGGATTATACAATCCCTTCATGGACAGTCAGTGAAGTTCTCCCTAGCAAAGGGCCAGTACAAATCCTGGACACAACACAGAGTCAAAATAGGAATGAAGAAGGGCAGAGCAGTACATGAAAGCTATTTCTCTGCATTGGCATGGATTTCCACACTTAGAAGCAAAGACCTAAAAATGTTTTGTGAACTTGCATTCCCTTTGAATGTGAACATCTTGGAGTAGTATTACATGCATGTATTTGGCAGGAAGCAAGTGCTAGTGCTGTCAGTACTCTGCAGTATCTTATCTGTCAGTTTCTCCTGCCCATGTGTGTCCCTGAAGAGAATTAGAGTAAAATTGTGTCCTGTGAGGTATCTGGGATATACCTTAATCGGCATTTTAGGATGGACCAGGAGCAGGCATTGGAAGTGAACCTCCTGGTCAGTCCCACATGTGGACCTTTGGTTTTCAAGGTGGTTTACAGGTTTACCTCCTGAGTAAAATTAAACTGTGACCCAGGACCTAACATGCTCCAGCAACTAATGGACATGCAGTCCACACTGGAACTGCTTGGAAATAACTTCCCATAAGCTGTGTCTGGTGTGGATACCAGACTCTCAACACATACGGTTTTGTTCTGTAGACCACTTCCTATTGTACCTGGCTAGTTGTTAATGGAGAGATACCCACAGCCTGATCATTAACAGGTCTTGCTTTTTTAAAAAAAAAGATTGTGGGAATCTGCTCTTGTATCTCCTATTCCTTCTGGAATTAATTACTGTTCATTAACAAAGTGGTTGGTCTATTTCATGGGAGAAACAGGATGAGACAGATGGAGGCCAGCCAATGTTCTTTAGCATGAGGTCTTTCTCACCCTCGTAGTGCTAGTTTTGTGTTTTGCACATTAGGAACAGTCTTCAGTGTAGTTAACTATTCTGCTTCTGTTGCCTCATGATATCTAAATATCTTGACATCTAAATGTGTGAAAAAATGTGTTCTTTATCTGAGAGATAAGAAAAAGCTCTCTGGTTTATAGATTTTTCTGTCTCTGTGTACTTCTAGAGATCAGTATATTTTCTAGGGTAGGCAGAGTTTTCCTTCCATGTACTAAAAAGAGCACATTGTGTAGAAATGGTCTGTAGATTTTTTCTTTTTTTCTCCCCAAGAGCAATTGAATTAAACAAATGAAGTATCGACAAGAAAATGGAAGTACATAGTGTTTCTTCTTTCAGACTTTTGGTCTCTTACACCCTATAGAAGTAGAAAACTCTTAGGTACATTTTGGCTAGTTCATAAAAACATGAGGTTTTCAGTGTAAGTTTTGAAATCTCCTGCAGATCTTTATTTCTGTGGTGGCCACCTACCATGCCAGCCTGTAAAGACCTTAAAAAAAAAAAGCACAAATGAAACTCCCAGTCCTTAAGATAAAATTAGTCCTTCAGGCAACAGCAAAATTTGAAAGGCCTGAATAGCAAATTTACTGGATACATGTATTTTTAATCTCTGCTAAAGGCATAACTTGCCTTTGATTATTTCTTTCTGTCCGTAGTTTTCAACAGCACAGAGTGTGCAATTTTGTTGCCTGTCTGCTAAACTACAGATGGTTCAACAGATGCACAGGTCACATGTGGCAAGTGTAAGCAACCTGGTTTGTGCAAAAGGTTCTTGGCCCTGTGATAGAACAGGGCCTGGTCTGTCCCTGCTTTTAAACAGTTTTCACTTGATAACAGTGGGGGCACTGGCTCTGACGTACTTAGTTTGCTGATGTCCTTCAACTCATTATCGCCTTCATATTTGACATTGCCATCTCTGTGGAAGTAATAATCCAGAAATAAGTAAAATTCTTGTTAAGCTGTGCAAGGGAGGGAATCGTGGTGGCTTACAAGAAGCAATTGTGAAAATGACTAGGGCTTGTGTTTGGGCCCATACGAGGAATATTAATGAAAATAATGATAGCTGACTATACTTTGGACTGCATATGAACCAGTATTTCACATTTTTTGTCTTCAGATATGTGCTGTGATCAGTGGTGTTGGTCAGCTGCTTTCAAGTTATTTGTGTTGATTTTTATGTTGAAAGATTGTCTTTCTCCACAAGCCCTATTGTCACTAGTGCAATCAAGAGACTCAAGAAGTGTAAAGACAAATCTTTTCCCTCAGGGTTTGATAAAGGACCAGATGGAAGGTTGGGTTGTTTTTTCCTCCTCTGTCTCATTACTCAAGATCTTTCCTATCTTTTTTGCATATTTGAAGAAAAAAGAAACTTGCATTTGGCTTTTTTAATATGTAAACGGCAACGAAGACTGGATTTTTATAGCATTCCACACTCATCTACACTAAATAATTGATACTTTATGAATCAATGTATGACATGAAAGCCTTCCAGCAGCAAATTATGTGTCAGATTAAAGTGTAAACCCTTCATATATTATATGTATGTAGTTGCCTTACATCCCCATCCAGACTCAATGAAGGACAGTTAAGACTGATAGGTCACATTCCCTGGCACGTGTTATTGTAATTCTAAGGACAATGAAGTAACACGTGGGAAAAACAAACAAATATCCAACATAAGGCATTAATCAGTAGCAGTCTAAAGCAAAATAAGGAATGCCATGTATTGCACAGCACTTGGAGGGATAAAAATCAGATCCAATACTTGAAAAATTCTCTAATTCTCATATACACAAAGACAAAAGAATATGTTCTCTGAAATAGTTAATGGTGCACTGAATATGTGAAGGAAAAAATTTAATGTTGATTAATAATTCCAGCTGGATCTAAACTGTAAGTCCCATAGGAAAGTATAAAATTAAGCACTTTTACAAAATTGTTTTGCAGTAATACTGGTAATTTCCATTACAAAAGAAAAAAAAAGGTGTGTTCTCCTGGAGCAGTGCTAAACCTGAGCACAGAGCAGCAGTGCAGAGTTCCTTCCTCAAACTTTTGGAGTTTAAATAATTACAGAAATAATTTGGAGCATGAGCAATGCATTTCTTGGTAATTCCCAAATCCCCAGATTTTACCATGGGTTGGTATTTAAGTTCATAAAGCTAATATGTTTAAATGGGTGACCTTTTCTTATGGGGAGCATGTTTGCAAACACACTGCATGCTGAAGAGAGGCTCAATTTATGGCTTTGCTTTAAAATGTGATTACCTATATTAGACTTCAGAAATATCACATGGTGTCACCTTATAAACATCTCACAACCTTCTCAGCCTCAAACCACTTTGTGGACTGCTAATTAAACAGTAGATTTATTTAACAAGGACTTGCAACTTCCATTTTTTTGGTTTGGTGGGGTTTTTTTCCTGGGGTTTTTTAGGTTTGATTGTTTACTTGACATGAAATTTCATTGGTATCTATAGCTAGATTCTGAACATCTAGCGAACCTATTCATTCTGTGACAGAAATATAGCTAAAACAGCCTTATTTCAGGCATTTTTACTGTGCTGGTTGAAATTTACTTTATAAAAGACAATGACTATCTAGCAACTTGATTTTTGGCTCTACTTCATCTGAGAGGCAGGCTGTACTTAAATCTCCTTCAATTTCTTTATCATGACCCATTTTATCATGTCCTTGCAATTAAATCAGATTGGGAAAGGAAGAAAAAGAGAAAAGCAGATCAACTAAAAATCAAAAGGGCTAAAAGAAAATGTCCAAGACAAATAATTAATACAGTGTGTCAACCTTCAATGCACAATTACACTGTCTCACATCCCTTTCATTCACTTACCTTTGCTAATTGAAGTTGTTAGCTCTCTATGCAGCAGCTTTGTCTTGAGGTTTTTCAGTAAAATATTTGGCACCCTCTGGAATTATGTAGATAAAAAATAATAAAATATTTAGGAAATTGTAGACATGAAAAGATTTTAGCCTGTGATACTTTCATATTGGCTACAAAGTATTTCACCCATAATATGGTCTTGAAACCACAAGCATGCAATATGAACTTCAAAACAGAATACAGCAGTTTGGGACCCAATCCTGCAAACCGCACATGTGGTTTTAGCCATATGTACAGTTCCATATTTTAGATATTACAGGGTGAATATCAGTTATTTAATATATGGGCTTAAATCTGAAAGTATGTTATTAAATAATTTTTATTAACTAAGTTCTAGGTGTGTTATGATTGAAAATAAAGAGAATTGTCTGGAACTGAACGTTTGAAGTAATCTACTGACTTTTGCCAATTTGATAAGCTTTTAGATTGAGCTTTAAACAGACAACATACAATATGAGGAATGGGATCCAGCCAGAAGGAAGTGATTGAGCAGTGAAGGTATGTTAGTTTCACATTTTTCTTGTTTGATCTTTTGTTGATTTTTTCCTTCTCTCATATAATCTCTTTCTTTCCTCCCTCTTCTGGTCTGTTGTGTTTGCATTTGGTAGGTTGAGGGCCTATAAACACCTTATCAGAAAAATGTTGGAAGGAGGGTAAGGGGCATATCAGAGTCAGTAGAAGAGGAGAGCTGGGTATAGAGGAGCCTGTGTAAGGCAGGCAGGGGAGAACAGGAGGCACAAAGGAGATGGTTAGTCATACTGGAGGGTTTAGGTCTTTTTCCTTCCTTTTTAAAATCTGAAATATGTAAAAATGTGTTATTTGAATTGGATATGTAGCCTCAGATTTGAGTTTAAAATCCATGGCATCTTCCAGGATTGCACTATACATGACTTGTCCATGCTTGGAATTATTCCAGATTTGTTGCTGCACTTGAAATTCACTCCCTGCCTTAATCCAAAGTAACTTTCAAGTGTAGACAAGCTTAACAGTTCAACACTAACATTTACTTACCTTTAGCAAAAGTTTTAGGTGTTCAAGGAATGCAGGATCTTTCAGTAAGGAATGTAGAATTTTACATCATTAGTCTGTATTAATGAGTTATTTCCTAAGAAGCTTTTAATGGCTTAATTATATTAACTGAACCTTCATATTAAAGGTTGTTGGGTAGAGTCATATGACTAAAACAAAGGAGTTACTGCAGCATAACAACCCATATCTAGTCAGCAACATATGGTTAATACTTTCAGACCTTTCCTTTCCTTGCTTTCAGCAGCACAATAAATCAGCTTAAAACACAAAGCTAATTTTACATAATAACATTTTACCTCAGAGAGGGACAGAATGGATGTGCTGGGCAATGACTGCAGTCACCTAAACATACTCCCTGTGCTTGATTCCAGTTCCAAACCCATCTTATGTACAAGATATCCCTTCAGGATGCCTATTCATCCATTTGGTTTTTGAAATTTAGTGGATTAGCATGCTTGCTCTTTTCTGGATTTTCAAAACTACCAATGGTTCTTTGGCATTTCAAGAGCATGGCTGTTGGCCTGTTTTCTGGATCCAGTGTTACAGAATCCATAATGACTTAATGTAGAACATGATCCACAAATTTAAAAGTGAACGGGAACAGTTCTTAGCGCAGTGAGGTCCTCTCTAGCTTTCTTTTTCTTTTCTAATGCTTTATTGGTTGGGACAATCTTTTAGCCTTGAAAAGATCTGCTGTATAAAGTATGAGAGTTTTGTGAGAATTAGTCCTTACTAATGTCTGAAAATAATTTCTGTGATTTTAAAATACTTTATGACAAGAAAACATTTTCATACCAAGTTGCTCATTTATGGAAATCTGTGTCTTCAATTACATTTCCAAGTCAATTTGGGAATAAACATTTTGTCAAGCTATTGTACCCTTCATTTCTTTTGGTGGGTGAAGTATGTTTAAATAGTGCTATAAATAGGTAAGTGATCATCAGATGCCTACAGCCTGCATCAACTATTTAAAGTGCACTTGTACTTGTGGCAGAGGATTCATCATAAGAATCTGTTAATGAGCAGGCAGTATATTCAGTGCCCCGTCAATGACAGCACACAGTCCCCAGCACCACGCTCAGTCCCAAGGCCCTGGTCTAACATCACTACAGAAGGCAGAGAGAAGTCTATGTTTCCTAAAACTGTGGAAATTACCCAAGCAATGATGGGTTTAGTGCTAAAGTTTTGAGAAGAAATGAATCCTAATTCTCCTTTCCAACCCATTCTGTGATTCTGTGAATATAGAATGGTATGCAAATTGATAACCCCTTTCCCTGGGAAGGATTAGTTAGTTCAGGTTGTATACCACTTTAACAGATGAATACTACTCCTGTCCTGGGTGAGCTGAACTCAGTGCAGGTTAGGGCTTTATGACCATAACATGAAATTAATAACTGGAGCTAGTCTAGAATGTTCTGAGAGAAGTAATGGGTAGTTGTTATCCATAGGAGTATCCCTACTGAATTTTGTGGGAAAAGAGGAAAAAAATTAAAACTGTCATGTTAATAGTTTTAACAGTGCATTTTTTTAAAAGATTTTACATTTACTTAGGCTTAATTCTGTAGCACCATGAAAACCTCTAAACCTCCTGCAAAACTGAACTGTCACAGCTTTCATACATCTTAGTGGGGATAATACATTACATTGCTGGATTGGGCCAATGCCTGCTCAGTGAAATAATCATGCTCCTGGACTGAAGTTAATCACTAGATCAGTAAGTACTTAAAAAGTAAGTAAAAATGTAAATTATGTATATAATTGTGTTCCTCAGCTGCAAAGATTGAACACTATAATTAAGATTACAGGAATTTTCCATGGTTTAAAGAGGAAATTAGGTGTTTTCTGTTTATTCTGTCAGAAAATGTAAAAATAAAAAAAAAGCCAAAGCCAACTGTATATCATTATGTTCCCGGGTGAGCCCACCCATGTGCCTAATTGTACTTTAATGTGGCAATTTGTCATGGTTTCAGTCTTTGAACTTCCTGTACATCAACTGACTTACACATTAGTTTATAACTAAAAATCAGTGTTGTTTGCTTCTTAGAAAGTGTTGAGCTTTTTCAGATACCAGGTCAAGTGGTGTAAATCCTAGACTTTGGTCAAAGATGCTGAGTACCTAACAGAATTGGCTCCATGGACAAGAATCAGTTCTTAACAACATCACTGAAAATGGTGACAATAATTTGGATAGGGTTAGACCTATATGCAAACAGTTTGATTTTACAAGGGCTTGTGCATACACCTTTGATGTCACACACTTGAACAGCTCTCATGGCTGCTTATTTGAGTGAATCTAATCTGTTTGATTTAATCTTTGCAGAAGTGGGACCTAAATGAGTAATTAAAATAAAAATAATATGTTTGCTTAAGTTTCAATCCCATTTTTAATGAGTGGTCTGGAATTTTAGCTAGCAGAAATACAGTAGACACACAATATGCCTTGAAATACATATGTTGCTGTAGAATATTAGTTTTCTTCTTTGTTGAAGGGACTTCCCCCACCTCTACATCCCTCTTGCAAAGATTTTGCATCCTGCATATGTGAGTGATAAGAGAAGAGGTATGTCATGCTCCAGCATGCACAACTTTTCAAACACTAAAAATAAATAAAAAATTCTGAAAGCGAGCTTAGGCTGCCAAGAAGCAGCCTGAACTTGTATTTTACTTGTTTCTGCAGGTTTTTTCTCCAGGTCTTCTAAACCTGTTTGCTGAAATATTTAACGTAGACTAAATGCATGTTATTTGATTTACTTTGAATTGCTTGCTAGAGCTCTCATATACAGATAATGTAGAAATTTTGAGGACTAGTCTTTGGGGGTCCTAGCCATTGATTAATGTGTGGTACATGCAGCAGAACTGTGAGTAAGGCTTGTCCAAACACGTACAGGCCAAAGCTAAATGGCAGTGGATTATTCTAGGTTGCAAATTGGCAGTTCAAGAGTGGCTAAGTTGTGTCTGAGCTCTCATAACACGCCTCTTGGGTAGATTAAAAAACTTGGCGTTCATGACTCAGGGCAAAGGCCCTGAAGTCAAACAGCATTATGAAAAAATCAGTTCACCCCTAATCCCCTCAGTAAGAAAGCCAACTGAACTAGTAAAATTTTGCTGAAATGTTGTGAAACTTTCCTCTACTTCTCTGTATCTCCACATGGTCTCCATGCCTATACAAGAACAATTGCTTCTTTGGATAATAATAGGACTAGGGCTCAATTTTGTGATGGGAGTTTTACTGTATTAATGTTTGCCAAGTTCTAGTACTGCTCTCATTGCCATGACCTTTAGAGGACACATGGGTTCCGAGAGCAGCACACACCTGATCCTGCAGTCTTGCAGGACTGTGTCAGAAACAAACTCTGTTCATACTGCTGAAAGATACAACTATGACCGAACTGGGCTACGGGTGCAAAGGCCTTATCCGTGGTGTAGCTCCCTTAATGACAGTTTGCTCCACAACTCAGTGGTCTTAAAGGTGGGGGTTTGACAACCTTGAACGTGCCTTCTGCACTGAACAGCACTTTCTGTTATTTTCTGACACAATGAACCTCGAGTGATCTGGATGTCAGCTCTGTGGTGTTGGCCAAAACTCGTTTTTATGTGGGCTTCTGGCTGCCCTTGGCTGGGGTGGCAGCACGGAGGGGGCAGCCGGGGCCTCGCTCTGCGCCAGCCGCCGGTGGGAGCTGGGCCCACCCGGGGGGCTGCAGGGACGTACCTCGGTGCACAGGGCAGGGCCTGCACCGTCACACCGCCGCTCACACTGGGGCCGGTGTCGAGCGCAGGCCGGGCTCCGTTACGGACGCGGTGCCCGGCGGCCTCACGCGGTTTCGAGGCCGGTAACTTAAAGCCGTTGCCGGCCCCGGCTGCCGTGAGCGGGTCCTATCGCCGCTATGCCCCTCGCCCCGGCTGCGCGGGGGTTTCCGAGCCGATGGC